>PYFS01003581.1:0-102646 GCA_003671545.1 Ophiognomonia clavigignenti-juglandacearum | reverse complement strand
AAATTGCATATATTGCATTAATAGTTATATCTCGATTTATAGAAATATAGAAATCTATAAAAATCGATATCTTATTTTCTAATAATTATATTAAGCTTTTATAATTATGATATCAAATTTTAATTTTTATTTTACTAATTTAATTATAGAAATAATAGAATATATTCTTAGGATTATATAAAGTAAATTTGCTGAAATTCTAATAAATGTTTATAATCAAGACTTGAATTTCAAACCTTTGAAAATCAGCTATCGCTTGATTATAGCGCTCTTACAGGAGCTTTAGCGCTTACCGAAATCGAAAATCTAATATTTAATATCTTTTCGAATTTATATGAATTTATATGATTTTTTAACTTGAAATTCTAATTGATAAGTTTTTTAGAAATATAAAATAGTATAGAATCCCTATTTCCACTTATTTATTTACTGTTATATTGAACTAATATTTGTAGTTGAAAATAGCGAGTTTTGGTGTGAAATGGCGTACGTGACTCAGACTTTACGTGCCCTGCTGTACCTACTTAGGTAGGTAGGTACCTAGGTACTTGCCTCTGTACCTGGGCTGCTGCAGCGAATGGGTGAGGTAGTAATCCGCAGCATCAGATGAACGAGAACATTTTCACTTGTGCGTAAAAAATAAGAATGAAAAAAGGGAAAAAAAAGGATAAAAAGGAAAAAAATATCATCTAAGTATCCTCTGTATAGTGCCTAGCAGTAGGTATCTTCTCAGATTTGGATCTGTATATTGCACAGCTTTGTGGATACCTACTAAGGTGAAAACCACCCTGCCACTTTGCAGGTATTAGAGGCAAAGAAGAGACTCGGCTGAAATCTCCTCAGCCTTCCACTTGATCACCACCAAAAGGTTCACTCAAAACAACTCACATGTCAGTAACAGCTTGGTGACCCAAAAACTATTCAAATACTATCAGTAGAAACCTGTAGCACTGTCAATGTTCTATACACCTTCAATGCAACAGACCGAACTATCCGAACCCGGGACAACGTACGGAATACTTCCTTCCACACCCACAAAATCCACCCATCTTCAAAACACAGTGGCAAAAGCAGCCCGCAGCCCGCAGCCCGCAGCCCTACTGCCACAAGCGCCCATTACCAACTCAACCTCATGAGCGCAGGGCTCAGCGCCAACGGCAGCAGCAAGTGACATGCCACCAGGATTGCAATTGGAAAGAGGCAGGGAAAGTCCACAATCCGCCAGTTGTACGGCGCGAACACGCCCAGGTACACCATCACGGCAATACTCAGGAAGCAGATGAAGAACGTGCCCTTGAACTTCTTGAGAATGCGAACCACCTCCTTGCCAAAGACAACATCTTCGGCCTCCTTCGACGTGGCACCCCACGACATGTCGATCCCGAAAGCGTGGCATAGGATTGACTGCATCAAATGGAGCGATAATCCGCCGAGGAAGATGGTGAAGAAGGGAGTCCATCGGAGGTTTCTCCTGACTGCATGTTGTGTATGTAGTCAGTCTTCAAATTCCCACAACTTCAAGGTTGCCAGTCCCAAAGGGATGGGGTGAAATGCTATCAAGCCAACTCACGATTGTCAAGCAAGCCTCCCTGTTTGAGACGATACCGTAGCGTGGCCAGTGCTACGTTTCCCATACAAGTAAATACGAGGATAATTGAAAAGAAAATCGAGAAGGAATCCCGGTAGAACTTGTCGTAGATGCCGTACTCCCACCCAGTCAGAAAGTAGTTCATCGCCGACAGTGGGAACGCCGATGCTATCGCGTAGTACGTGCCCAAGTACGCAAGAATCGTGAACTTATGCGTTATGGGGATGGCACTGGCCCCTACGAAACGCCGGAAGAGAGGAGTGAAAGGGCCTCTGGTAAGCCATTTACTCCAGGGATGGAATATGACCTCGTTGACCCCGTACGCATACTTCTCCCAGCGGGCAAGCTCATCGTAGACCGTCAGAGATACGCCCTCCTTGAATCCAGCGCCTTGGTATGCGGCATATCGTAGTTGATATCTCGCGGTCAGCATGCAAAGAGACATGGCAAAATCTTCGGACACGTGGTCTTCGGACCAATACTTTTCGTATCCATCTTTCGGGTCGTAGTATCCCGCCGCAGCCTGTAAGGCTTCCCACCTCAAGATCGCGTTGTGTCCGACGAACGGGGTGGCATCTCCACCGGCCACGGCATAGGTGATGGCCGTGTAAACCATTTCCGTGAACCAGGTGACTCTGAAGCTCCTATATTAGCAGATTCTCCCCAGACCTGGCAAATGCCAAAATATGTAAGCGACTCACGCATTTTCAAAGAACGAGTCCGTCACATTGAGTACACCGGCCGAAAATTGCATAATTGCAACCTGTGGCGAGTTGTGCATTTCGCTCATAGCATCCAAGATACAATCTCGCGGTATCCGAGTGTCTGAGTCTACAATCATGATGTATTCACCAACCCTGATGTTGCCGTCTGCCCAGGTTCGCCCTTCGTCTTCCGCTAGGACCGCAGCCAGAGCCTTCTTGTAAACTCTATCCTCGTGGGTCTGCGTCCAATGTCCAGATCGATCGACTTCACTCAGTCTTTCCTCGACCCGGTTGGATACATTCAAGCAGAAGTTCATGTTGGAGGCTTTCTTGAACTTGCCACGGCGGTTGAATGGTCTTTGACCGGACGCGTAGTCAACAACACTGCCGTGACCCGGTCGTGCGACCCAGCCAATCTGATGCTCGTCGTAGAAGTCACGACGTGCTTGAGCAGCCTCGGGGGATATTAGTTGCATGCCGTCATCGTTGACGAAGATGCTAGCCGTGCCACCCTGCATCTCGTACGTCGAGATGGCGCCCTTGATTGATAGCACCGTCGGCCGGATGACGTTTTGAAGACCTTCTTTGTAGACTGGCATCTGAATGGTAAGATGAGGCAGAGAATCGCGAGACCGCCGCAGACGCCTCGCTGGTGGCTTTCCTGAGTAGCACTTGGAGTTTGAGGTAACTTGGCTAGTGGGGCCAAACATCTGGCACACGTTGCCAACCAAGGCTTGGAAGAAGAACTGTCGCAAGTCAGTGATGTGAAATGAGGACTGGTATTGGTATGAGTGATGCCAGAGGTGCTTACCTGGCACGTGAATAGCTGGGCGGGTATGGTTGCGAGGAGTGCAAGGCGCACAAAATTGCCATCGGTCCTGATCTCCAGAGTGAGGTTTCTCCATCCTGTGCCCAAGCAGACAAAGGAGATGAGCAGGGTACACGACGTGATAAAAGCATTGTTAAGCTTGGGCCGTCTCGGTTTCTCTTTCTCCGCGGTCTCTACATCCCAAAGGTCAATAACCGGAGCAGCACCAGTAGCGGGAGCCTCGTCCGGGTTGCCGTCTTTAGCTTCGCCCTGGGACCACAGTAACTGCACAAACTTTTGCTGCAGGTCCTCGGCCCTTGGTATAAGGTTCTCAGGGTCATCGTCCCATACCACAAGAACCTCAAGGTCCGCTACAAAGGCAGCAAAGTGATGTAGCTTACAAGCGGGTAAATGATGCATCGTCGGCACTATTTGGACTTGCAGACCATTTGGCAATGGGACGTAATCGAAGCCCGCAAACACCATACTCTCAAAAATGGTTTGGGTCACATGAGTATCCACAGTCATGGCGCAACGGACGTTCATCCTGAGCACTGCGTCGTATAGGCCGTCCTCTATCTCGACCATTTGTGGTGGGCAGCATGCGTAGTCGCCCCGAGCTCTCTTCAGCACCACGCCTTGCCAAAGCTCGCCTGTGACCAGCAGTGTTGTTTGCGTTGCTTTCTGGTAGAGATAATTGGCCATGACATCGTTGCGGATGCCTCTGAGATTGTCCAACGACCCTCGCCGCCCTTCTCTTCTATCAGGAGACATCGCACCGACACGAGGGCGGTCAGTCGAAAAGTGACCGTCACGAGAAGGTCCATAGTTCTGCAATGACACCGGAGGCGCACTTCCTCGACCTCGTTCGCGACCTTGGAAGCTTTCCTTTTGAAAGGAGGAACGCCCAGTTCTGTCTGAAGCTCTGCCGTCGTCTGAATATGTGTAGAGACTTCGATTTGGGGCACAGGATGTCGATCTCCTCCCAGACCTCGGCGGTAGCTCTTCATGCGAGGAGTTGTACATTGAGGATCCATACACGGAGCGTCTCCCGTCAGTGCTGAACGAGCCCCGTCGAGAATCGCGACAAGGAACGGGCGGCGCATCAGTGTGCTCAGACATGGGGATAGCGAGAGGCACAGGCCTTGCGATTCTGCTTGTATCCCCGACGTGCCCATAGTCGGTCTTGCTCAGTTCTTTAAGGCTGCGTGAGCGCTTAGGATCCTCGAAATCTTCCACTTTGCCGGGCTCCTCCGGGTTCTGAACTTTCCGGCGATGTTCAGATTTGTGTACATTTATTAGTCGCTCAGGCTTGTGCATTCTGCTGGATTCCTCGCGCCTCTGGGATCTGTGAGGCTCCTTGAGCTCGTGTTCTTTCTTGGGCTCCTGGGGCCTGGTCATATTCTTACTTCCTCCCAGTCCATCTGCGTCCTTGTTCTTCCGAGGCTTCTGGACTGAATTCTCAGACTTTTGTGACTCCTCAAGATTCTGAATGTCTCGCTTATCGCGCCGTGTCTGGTGGTCTTTGCTGTGTCCGCTCGCGATGTGGCCTCTGCCAGCAGCAGGCTCGCCGGCGGTTGATGGTCTTCGGGTTTTTCTGACAGCCTTCTCCTGCAACCCGCCCGTCGTCACAGCCTGAGGGTATGCGGGCTTGATCACTGGCTCGGACGGTTGAATTGTCGGATAAAAGGGCTTCTTCGCCGGATAAGAGGGTTGATGCGATGGGTAGGAGGGTTTGGTCGATCTGGGTGGTTCCCGAGCTTTGCCCATATTCACCTTCTTCGCCGGCATCTGCGAATTACCCTCATCGCGTGGTTCATTGCCCTCCTTACTTTGAGCGAAAGTGTCGCCCCGTCCAGCATCGACACCATCAGTAGTGGAGACACGTGGCTGGCCAATATCCCATTGCAGCTCGCGATCGACGCCGGAGCTTTTGTGCTTCAAAGACAGTGGGCCGTGTGCTATCGACTTCCCGGTGCTCTTAGAAATCTCGCCGTTGCCACCATCGCCGCGTGTTTTGTGTGGATGAGATCTTTCAGGCGCTTTGGGAGGGTGCCCTGGAAACGGTAGGCCTGCGTCCTTGTCTGGGCCTTTATTCGACATGGCGAGCGCCCGTCACTCAGAGGAGTCAGAGGCACGCTCGAGGGGCTGGAAATGTAAGGAACAATGCGTGTAAGATATTGGTAGAATGTTGGCCCGTTCAGCACAACCTCACAGGTACTGTTTGGCCTGGTTGCCTACTACGTAACTGTAACCTCCATTTGAAGCTAGAGAGGAGGAAAATTTTGCTGGAAGGAGTCAGGAGGTAGCTGGACCGGCTCTTTCCTGCTGAAAGGAGTCTAAGCTTGGTGTGGTAGGGCCCATCCAGCTCTGCTACGGGAAGGATAGCTCACTACTGCTACCTAACTAGCACACGTGCTATAGGACGGCTTTTCTCGTCCCAAAGTGAGTTATCCTCATACCTACGCAGCATGCCGTAGTCCACTCGGACGTGATGATCAAGTCGGTAATCTGCTGAAGTTGTTCAGATCCCTGCTTCACGTTGTGCTTCTAAGCCTGGGTCGATGCGAAGTGTTGACGATGAGGCTCAAGTCGTGGGCTGAGATCGATAAAGCTTGAAGCTTACTTCTTAGGTATAGGTAGTGATGAAGCTTAACTACTTGAGTACATAGTACTCCGTAGTAAGTAAACGGCCTTCTCGGCTTCTGACACAGCTTGTTAAGCCCAGATTGGCAACAGAGACCGCATCAAATGTCCTTGCACACTGCACACTGCACACTTGTACATGCAGTAAGTGAGCGAGCGACTCGTCCTCAAGAGGAGTCTCAACTCGAGCCTGCTCACAACTTTGAAAATGGACGAGGTATAGTATGCTTCGTACTACGCGCATTTGAAGATGCTTAGCGAACAATGATGGACTGCCAGACGCAAATCAGCTCAGCTACTTCCAAGCGCCCAGGGAGGAACAATCAGGGGAGCACACTTGAACCCTGAGAGAGCACCGCGCTGAACACCTAGTACTCGTGTGCCTGGCGGCATCGTCAACCTTGGAATGCTCCTCATGGTAAATGCCATTTGGAGTCCACATCCGGCCAGCCATGTCGCACCGAGCCATTTGATGCGATACAAGCGATGAGCTCATGAAAAGATAGTATATGGGACAAGCCATCGCTGGAAAATGCATGGGTGTGCTGTATGTGACCTGTCAAGTACACCCGAGAAGGACTGTTTCTTCTGGAAGTGTCTCGGATGTCTGCATGGAGCAAATGTTTTTGATAGGGTTTCCAAATGTGACGAGCCATTTTCTCGATGTCTCCTCCAGCCCATCAACGATGCTCCCGCTCGAGGTTTGCTCCGTTGCGGCCTCAGGGGTTCGTCTCGAGTAACAGATCCACTTTTGCGGGCTCCAATCGGCTCAATACGGGCGCCAGTAGCCCCTACAGCCACAGGGATTCTTAGGTAGGCCCGGTGCTGTACCCAAGTATCCCACTGCAGACCCCACAGGAGGGGACTGGATCCCGTTGAGACCCATGGCCTTCCAAGGTTCCATGCAACCATATCACAGGCATGTGCTTTCCTATGTCTACACCGATCATCTTCCTATAGCACTGAATAAACACCTACCTAGGTATCCTTCGACTTTGCATTTTTTTCTCACTTACCTAGATGCCCACGTATTTTTGGCTCCTTACCACGTCCTCCTGTCCCCTTTGCTATCTTCAATATGGCCGTCTTTGTGGATCTCGACGATGATGACGTCGATATTCCTCAACACGATCCTCGTATCATGAAGCCGATCTGGGCGGCCTCACCCTCAGAGCCCTCGACAGCGAACACTACTACAAACGCGCCAGGTCATAATGCACACAACGACGACCCCTCTTCCTCGGACAGACCGCATCGCAACGAGGCGGCTCACGAGTCAGCTGTCCAAGAGTCCCCAAACTCAATGGCAGTGGCTTTGGGATGCTATCCGTAGGCGAGCACCATTACCTCTGACCCTTTGTCTGGTCTTGTCCTTTGCATCGCCCTCCCTCCTCCCGGGCAGCATACAGACCAAATCTGTATGCGCCTGGGCGAGAGGCACACTGACTGGATTTCCAGTATTGTCTCGGCTCTGGCTTCGCAGCTTGACCTGAATGATGTCGACAGTCTATCGCGCACATGTCGAGGCGTTCACGATGCGCTCCTACAGAACCGATCGATTCTCCTAAAATCAACTCTCCATTGCTCCAACGAACATTTGCCCGTCGATCCAGAATCCACCCTGCGATATAGAGCACGGGCGGGCAATTGGTACTACATGGAAGACACATCGAGAAGTGCCCAGTACAATGGCAAGTCTGGAAGTTGCGCACGAGACATGGTCGCGCAATGTCGCAAATGTGCCACCATTGTGTGCAGGGTGAGTGAGCTCCAGGCGATTACGGCGTATTTTGCGCAGGACTGATACGCATTGTGGACAGAATTGTGCGATAAAGCCGCCAGCTCCAGCCGTCCTTCGCGACAGACACCGCCGCCTATGCATGCCATGCCAGAAGACACCCATCGGCTGCCTGGCAAATCCGATACAGTCCGCCGACCTTCCGCTCACCTCTCAAACCATGCAGCGGACAATCTGCACATGCGGGACGGACGCAGGCGTCTGGCTCTGCCAGCCCTGCGGTCGCGGCATCAGGGGCGCAGACTCCGAATATCGCGGGTACGTCTCCCCTTTTCGGGCGGGTCCCTACCCCAGACTGGCCAAGATCAGATCAGATTAGATAAAAAACTTTTCTGAGACCCCACGATCCACTGACATCTCCACTTCTCTTCTCACAGGATCTGGAAATGGCGGACCCAGTATGGCGAGGTCCTCGGCGGCCTGGGCACCGGTATCGGGGATGCCGATCGCGGCGTTGAATGCGCCAGGGGCAAGGACTGTCTGAGTGGGAAATTCATCGAACACGAGACGGATTGCGACGCCGATGACGCGCGCGAGGCAGAGGATCTTGCGGCGGGGCACCCCTCTCCCGGCACGCAGACGCTGAGTCTGTACAGCGGGTCGCATTCTTGGTCGAGTAGTCCAAGCAGTCTGCATGGGAGCACAGGCTCGACGTCTGGCGGACTGCTTGACGCGGCTGGTGCGGCCTTGGCAGGGCCACGGACGCCTTCACCTGCGGTTGGTCCCGGGTATGCAAGGCATGAAGTGGAAGGGATCGGGAACAAGATCAAGACGGTGAAGGTCTCGATGATTCGGATTGGTGGCTGTGTGCCTGAGTGGAAGGACGAGAAGGCAACCGGCCAGAGTCTGCGTAGGGAGGTTGACGGCGAGGTCAGGAGCTGGTGTGGCTGGTGTGACCGGGTGATTCCTGGCAAGCTGGAGTTCGGTCTGGCTGAGAAGCGTTGCGCTTCTATGAGTCCACGCGTATCATGAAAACGGATGGGATACCATTGGACGGGACTGGCGTTCAGAGGCGACTGAATGACTGAGAAAATAGGGAACAGGCCTAACTCAGGTGGCCATCACGAGCCAGGGAACGAGACAACAGCGGTTGAGTTGTTGGTAAGACTAACAGCATGCACTACCAGCAAGGTTTTGAACAGCGAATACGCCCTCCATAGGCGCTACGAATACAAGCTTCCATTTCCGTGCGTATTCATCTTTCTATCGCTGGGACTAACGTCGATTATGGACTCTAGAGCAACGTATAGTGGGAATGCTTGGTTATACAGATTTCCACATCGCCCAACAAGGTTCCTCCTCCATAGGGTTTCATCCACTCCAGACCACATACATATCAACCCGCTGACATTGCACAGACGACAAACATATGTAGGCCACCGGTATCAGGAGCCAGAAGTGTGATATCAAAACTTCCAGCCTATAGTTGCTCGCAAACTGCACGGCATTATGCAGTTCCTTGTTGGTACCGCTCGTCGACCCATAGTCTTGTGATATATGACCTGTAAGGCAGCACAGTTTTTCCACATCCTTTCCAATGCATCATCAAGAGCGGGGTGACCTCGGTGAAGAATGAGGAATGATTTGACATCTTGCGTATCTGGGTACTTCCGTTTGGCATCTCGGTTTAGGCGTTGAGTAAGATTTTGCTCGACCGTTACCAACAATCTCCGAGACACAATCCAGCTGTGGCTAGTGAACCGATCACTCCTTCTCCGACCATCGTACCCGACTCTGCATTGCACGCAGACTTGAACGACTCAATCTGCCTGTTCTCTGTTCTTACAAAGAATGCGCCGACTCTTCAAGCATCAACTGCCGATCATTGTGAGGTCAAGTCTGAAGACGATGAACCTGGGGATGACGAGCTGGAGGAAAACCAAGCCGACGACCACGATGAAATTGACGCCGAGTGGGAGCAATTCGGACCACTGAACGAGGCAAAGTGATATCGGCGTTTTCTGGACAGACTGGCCGAGAGTCTGGCTAGATGCAAAGATATGCCACGTTCGAAGCCGCAGCGAGGCCCCGCACTGGGGTCAAAGCACGTGGCAGCAACACTGATGATTCCATCACCGAGCTCTGAACGTGTCAAAATTCTGTGTGCAAAGAACGAAGGACTGGATGAAAAAGATCAAGAGTATCTCAGATCCCTGGCTCAACATCTAGAACGGATATCCAAGTCTGGTGAGATGACATCAGCTCGATTCGCGTCTAAAATACCTTGCTGATAGCATACTCACCTACCGTCAAGGCATCGTGACACAGGCAACAGTTGATGCTATGCTGGAGCTTATCTTGCAACACAACGAGCATCGAGTCACTCACTACATCTCTGCGCTGGGCCAGCTCCCCGGGTCGAAGGAGCAAGCTTCGGCCGACATGACATTGAGAACAGATTTTCACACGAAGCTACATGCAAAAGACCGAGAACCGCTGAAGACCAGGATCTGGCGTTTAGGAGATTCTGAGAGCAACACTGTCAACATCGAGGTACCACCTCTCTCTCAAGACCCGGAACTTGAAGCTGAGGACGGTGAGCCAGGAAGCAGAGGGACCAATGCCCAATTTCAACTGGAATAAGTCTTCAAAGACCTCGGAAATCTGAGGTCATCGCCCCGACAATACGCGGACCAGATCATCACCTTGAGGCGCATGCTCCCGACCTTATACACCCTATGGAACGGCATGCGCAGCCGAATCTTGATTGAGGCAAGGATAAAGACGCTGTATGCGGATAACAGGCACAGGGAATCGTTCAGGAAGCTTTTGCTGTTTCTTCGCAGGCCGTACAAATCAGCACTCGACATGGCCGCTGCTGCCAAACAAAGTCCGGCCTTTCGCTCTATCGAATGGATCATAGTGCCATACCTCAACCCAACCAAAGAGCCACCAGGCACGCCCGTGCAAGATGTGCTGGCAAAATTCGACCTTCATAGGTCAGCGAACTGTCTAGAAGTCTCCAAGAAGTTTCGGAAGTCTCGGCGTTCAAGGGCTCAAGAGCCTCAAATTCACGCAGAGATTCAGCTCGTCTACCATCATTTCGAGTACTGCCCGCCGGCGGGCGCAGAGGACACAGTCTATCCATACATTGGATGCAGTAAACGTTGCTGTTGGGCATGCTACGAGGTTCCCAGTCACTCTTTGCCTATGTTTCAGAGTCGGGGCTCACACGGGACATTCATAACAAAATGGACAGTGCCACGAGAGTTCGGAGTCGGTGACAGGAGGGCATTCATGAGATCAATGAGTATGGCACTTCTTGAGAGTATCAAAACACTGATCACGCGGTTTCTGACCGTCTCGGACCGTTCGCCACATTCTGGACTTCTCGCTCAGTCATCATACGCCTTGTCTACTGCCGTAGCAGCATCTGAAGGGCATGTGGTGATGGAAGAATCACTGCACGAGCGTCGGTAAGTTCTGTCCACTTTCGTACCTCAACTAAGTATTTTCTTCCTCTGGTCGTAGGATTTTTCAGCATGGGTGCTAACGATACTGCTTTGTTATCTAGGCGTATGATGATGTCCGCAATAGTAGCGATAGATAATGATATCCAGATCGCACCTGATCCCCTGGATCCGGAACAGGTTATGCTGATTGGGGCTCGTTTTCAAGTAGGCCAGAACATCGTGAGCCGCGAGAAAGGAGAACAGATCCGCATGGATCATCTCCGTGCGAAGTCTGGGCTGGAAATTTTGTCGGAAATGCCCTCAATGAACACGCTACACACTTCCAGATGCCACAGGTGCGGCAGGCCTTCTTCACTTCGCTGTAAAGCCTGCAAAATAGGCTACTGCTCGCTCTCTTGTCAGAAGAGAGAGTGGAAACGGCATGTCTTCATATGCGCAGTCGCGGCTCGACCTAACGACACGGATCGGCTGGTCTTATACATTGAAGCGTGGAGACGGAACCAGCATGATGTCTTCTGGTGCACAGAATTCATCAGACAGCTCTTTCAAGATAATGACACTTGCAGGAAATTCGGCTTCACCCTCTGTCAGGATGACAAGGAAGTCGGCGAGCTACTACTATTCTATAAATCCATGCACTGCCATCTAGGATCAGTTTCTCTCCAGTTTGCGATGGACAACTCTCATGCCGACATTGCCGCAACCATCAACGCCCAGATTGCGGGCCGTGGTCATATCCGGGAGGCAGATGAATACTGGACCGTTAATATGATATTGGACGAGATCCGACTTGTACGATCCAGAAGCAGACTATGCCTATCGGAGCATAGCTCTCGAGCAAGCCTTCGTCTATTTCAACTCTGACAGCGGAGCTACTGACCCCTTCTGCGACGAGTCGTCCATGTCGGTCTTCGGTCTGTACGCGTTTCTTCTGCGGGCGATGAACAACATCCCCGATCCTTCAATGGCCATGTGGTTCGAGTTTGGATTCTACTCCTGTCAGGGTCTTGAGCAGTCTCGGAGACTCTTTGACGCATACCTTGGCCTCATGAAGACCGAAGCAACGCTGGACAGCATCGCTAGCGCTTGGATGCAAGGACGTCTCTTGAATTTGATGAATAATCATGATGTAGATATTCGTTTCCTCGATGAGAATGGTATCGTTCCTCGTCGTCCCACAGTCGAGGATATGGGGGTCTACCGCCTGATCGCAGAAATCAATCACACGCTCTCCGGATCTTTCTGCCAATGCTTTCGACCTCAGTCGCAGTGTGGAAGCAGCCGGCACGCATCTCATCTGAGCATGCAATCAGAGGTGGAATACGGCTTCCATGGGACGAATGAATGGGAGCGGTGGCAACTGATGAATTTCTACAACCACGTATTTAGCCATCCCACTTTCAGCGCCCGCAAGATGCTCCAGGCGAAGCGAAACCCAGACAAGGACGCATTGGAGAGCTACTTGAACACGATTGTGCCCAGCTTTCGGACGGGTATATGGCAAAAGTACAAGACCGGTCCCATGTTTCCCGTTCTCACTTCGTACGTCAACTTTGGGGGGAGGCGAGGACAGCCGTGCGACCACATCGTGCACAATGTCATAGCACCGGAAGGAGTGAGGGCTTGCCCATGTCCGGGATGTAGCCCTGGTTTCTTGAAGACCGGAGAGAATACCGAATAGCATACAGGGCAATCCGGTAGACATTCAAACACAGGTGTGTGATAGGGTGTGGACGACTTTCTGCTTGTGTAATCAGTTACAAGGATATGGCTCGATAGCATACTATAGACTGTTTATGTTAGACCGGAGCTGAGGAAAAGCGGGCAATATCGCGCGCTGGAAAGACTGGAGTTGGAGACCCTTGAAGATTATTCCACGTCCTGCAAAACCCGGCCCACGACCCTCTCAAGCCGTCTTCTCCCCGACCTTATCAACCATATCCTGCTCTTTCTTACCCTCCGCCACATTTTGTTGTATTTCTGCATTGACAGAAGATTCCTTGTCTCTGTGCTCTGCCTCGCCAGCCTCTTTCTCAACATCCTTACCATCCCCAGCCTTTGCTCCACCCTTCTTCAACTGCTTCAACAACTCCACCCCCGGCGTCGGCGGCGTCTCGCCCACCGCATCCTTCGCACTATCATCCACATCCAGCACCTGACTCTCCTCCTTCCTCTCCCCCTCCTTCTCATCATCCGCCTGCCCATCCCCATCCTCGTCCTCATCGTCACTACTATCATCCCACACATGAGGATTCGGCCTCTCCACCCGCAACGTCACCCCCGCCTCCTGCCCCTTCCTCTCCCCGTCCACAGCAGGCATCCTGTAGTACACCCGCAGCCCGAACACGCCCACCGCGTTCCACGGGTCCTTCTCGAACTCATCCAGCGGGTCGTCGTCGTCGAGCGCCGGCGACGAGCCACCACCACCCTTGCCACTGTTCCGCGCAGCCTTCTGCGCGCGCTCCAGCGCGGCCTGCCGGTGCCGGGCCTCCTCCTGAAGGAGCTGGTCGATGTCGCCGTCGCTGACCTCGCTGACGTTGTCGAGGTCGGAGTCTGAGTCGGACGAGATGTCTAACGAGGCCGAGGCGTACGAGGCGTCGTTCTCGCCCTCGAAGCTGGGCGGCGGAGGGAGGTGGTCGTCGAGGGGCGGCGATGGTGGTGGTGGTGGTGATGAGGGTGGGAGACCGTGGTGGTGGCGAGGCGGCGGATGATGATGGTGATGATGGTGCTGGGGCGGGCCGTGTCCTTCGCGGTGGCAAGGGGGTGGATCGTGGCGATGGGGCGAGTGTGGATGATGGCGTGGCTCGGTCTGCACGCAGGCGTCGGCAAAGCGAGCTCGCAGAGGGAGGGTGGTGGTGGCTGCTGGCTTGGGGGATGGCATGGGTGTGGAGGGCTCGCCTGAGGCAGCAGCATCGGGCCCGGGCTGCTTCTCGATGTCGTCCTCTGCGGCGGTAACGTATGCTTCGTCGTCTTCGACTTCCTCGACTTGGCCGTTGGTTTGTGTCTTGATGGATACCGTGCTGGAGGTGGGTGTGGGCTGGTCGTCGCCAGGCTCCGTGCTGGTGACAGAGCCCTCAGCTTGAGGCTCGGAGGTGACGTTGAGAGGACCCTCGATCTTGACATGCTTTTTCGTGGGCGTGGCCTCCTTGTCGATGTCTTCTGCGGCTGTGACATAGGCTTCCTCCTCCTTGGTCTCGATGCTTTCAAGCTGACGCTCTTCACCCTTATGTTCGTCCGACGCTCCTGTCTTGTTCGCATCGTCTGCAGGATTTGCCGCATTCTCCACCGTACCGTCTTTTTTCTCGGCATTCTCGCCTCCGTCAGTCCCGTTATCATCCTGACCCTGAGCTCTCGCGGCTCGTTTGGCAGCCTTTCTCTCAGCCTTGGCCTTTGCCCTGGCCTTCTGCTTCTCCATCTCTTTGCGCGCCTTCCTCTTCACCCTTTGTGCGTCCTTCTTCATCGACTCCTTCCGCGCCGTGATATACTTGGCCACCTGCTTCCTGCGCTTCTCCCGCTGCCGCTTCTCAAACGCCAAGCGCGCCTCCTTCTCTGCCGCCGTCTCGACGATCTTGCCCTTCGCGTGCGCCACGTCGTACGCCTGGCCGATGCGCAGCAGCTTCTCGCGGCGGTCCTTGGCGTGCGCGCGCACGACGTCCTCGACGGGCAGGACACCCTCGTTGCGGTCCGCGTCGACCTTGACGACGACGACGTAGTCGCCCGCCTCGAGGTCCAGCTCGACGTTGACGGAGCGGTTCATGCGGTAGTAGGTCTGCGAGCGCACGACGTACGAGTCCTTGATGGTGCTGCCGGGCCCGCCGCTGGCGGCGTGGTGCACACGGAACGACAGCTCGAAGCGGTACTGGCCCTCGAGGCCCTTGAAGTAGCGCTCGTCGAGCTGCGAGAAGACGATGACGACGGGGCCCGAGTGCGAGAGGGTGAAGGCGAATTTCGTGTCGTGGTAGTCGAAGGTCCAGCCGATGTCGAGGGTCGTCCAGATCGAGGCCACTTTCCACTCGGAGGAGAAGAGGCGCGTGCGGTCGAAGTGTTGGTAGGTCCTGAGCAGGTCCGGGTAGCTGATCCAGAAGGACCCGTCGTCGCCGAATTTGTGGTCGAGCTTTTGGAGCCATTCCCCCGTCCATTCCTCTGTTGTCGAGGGTCAGTGAACTGCATGTACAGAGGTATGTCTTCAGCAAATGTGATGAGTGTCAACTTACTAGAGCCATCGCTCCACGGCCCCTTCCATTCATGCTTGCCCCAAGGGTTCTTGAGCAGCACAAGCCTCACACCATCGATCTCACGCGCTTTCAACACGGAATAGGCATGAAGCTCGACGATTCCCTTCCGCTCACCCCATCCTCGACCCCAGACACCAGTCGAGCAACCGAACAGAAAGTCTTGATTCACTCTCATCAGCTCTTCATTCCAGAAGTGCTCCTTGTCCAGAATGTCTGTCGTGTAAATCTCGGACGTCACACCACCCGTGAGATCTTCGATGCCTTCGCCGCCGTAGCCACCCTCGATGGCTGAGTAGTCGCCGTGAGCTTTGGCATACGCTTTCTCGAGAAGTGGCAGCCAGGTTTCGTTCGGATTCACGCACTGGGCGAAATACTAATGTCTCTGTTAGTGCCTGTCACTGTGAGGTATTCACATTTTCCTGAAAACTTACGAGAGCACCGCTGTTGGACTGATACGCCTTGCGGTAGGCCTCCTCCGAGTTCACACGCTCGCGATCCTCCCATAATACGCGCTCGAGCATAGACTCGTCGTAGTCGGGTTTAGTGAGATACAACTGTGAATGCGTCAGTCACTGTCCAATCTCAAGATCAGCTGATTCATACTGCGGAAACTCACCTTGTCATCAATGATCTCACTGTACCACTCGCCATCACGATGGAACACAAACCCATACACACCAACGTCCTGATCATGCGCCACGCAGCACCGCTCGATCAGTCCAGGCTTGTTGGAAAGCGTGCACAACGCCGCCATCAGCCAGCAATCCCCATCACGGCCCTGGCGGACATCATTCGCCGTAGGGCCATCGATGTAGAACTGCGGCTCATCAAAGATATCCACCACCCTCTTCACAGCCTTCGGATAAAACGAATTCTCCGCATCCCCATCCGGCCCCGCCGCCGCGCCCCTCTCTTTCCTCTCCACCATCTCCAACAGCCCGAGCACACTACTCGCGCCCCCACCAATGCCAGCCGCACCACCAACACCGCCCTCACCGTGCTCGTCCTCGCGGTCCTTCTTCGGCAGCTCCCTGCGCCGCGCGGCGTAGCCGCGGTAGTACCGGCGGTGGTGGCTGTCGTCCGGCGCCGTGTTGTCGAGCGAATCCAGGCAGTCGCGGCGGTTGAGCTTCTGGTCGATCTCGAGGTCGAAGTGCGGGTCGCGGTACCGCTGGTTGACGCGCCGGCACTCGACGACGATCTGCGCGACTTTGCGCCGGCACTGCTCCGCCGCGGCCTCGTACGACTGCTCCGTCGTGCGGGCCGGCGCCTTGGACTTGGCGGCGGCGCGGCGCGCGGCGCGCTCTGCGTACTCGTTTTGCGGGATGATGGATGTTGCTAGAGGGTTGGGATGTCAGTACACGTAAGCATGTGGGTGCATGTGAGTGATGAGAGATACTATGGGACCGGGCAAGGGGGAGCGAAAAGCTGATGTAGGAGTTAGGAAACGGGGACAACTCACCTTTTCCAGGGGCCTTGGTCTGGAACTTGCTCCAGAACTCATCGATCTTCTCCTGCGGCGACTGGGGGGCTTTTCTTCTACTTCTGCCGCCTCCTGATGGCCTTCGAGGGGGCGAGGCATCTCTGGATGAAGCTGTAGACGACATATCGAACGACTTTGTTCGAACAGCAGACTTCACACTGATTCTTTGTCCACTTGCAATGGCTTCTGCGGTCCTCGAGTGGATGGGTATGTAAGTTGTGGAAATCACCAGACACCAGCCTTCGCTCGATCCTCAATAACTTATGGACAGAGGACTCTTTAATCCTCTGTCCGATAGGCCAACGACCAAGTGACGTATACCTGTCCTGGCCCCACGGATCTGAGGCAGAAATGTGTATGAAGTCGGCGTAAACGGGTTGATTGTCATAGCCCAGCCAGACGAGCGTGGAAATGGCCCCTGCTGATCGTGTGCAACCAGCCAGAACAATGAGGAAGCGGCAGCTGTTTCAAAATTCACTATCCGCTTTGAGTATTTGGTGTATATGCTCTCGCGGGGTCCTTGAGGCCACCTTATGAGGCCCTGATGTGGGATGGATAACGGGCCAACACAGGGCGGTAAGTGGAGGTAAAGAGCAGCAAAGAATTGAGTGATACGGCAACAAGAAGGAGAGGAACAGGACGCCACCAAATAAGCACGAGGGGGGGCCAGAAATGACAGGCTACCACTCAGGGTCACAACAAGGCTGCAATGGCTGCCTCCGCTTCAGACGCTGTCATCCATATACTTCTGTGGTTTCCGACGGCTAGTGATAAAGTTTGTGTGTGTGAGCCAACAAACCGACTGAGCGAACGAGGGCCGCGGCCGTTGGTGGCCCGTGGAATGACAACCACAGAAAGATCTGCAGTGCGGCGGTGCCGTGGGACGACTCCAGGAGATACGGAGGGGCAGAGTATAATAAAGTGGCAAGCAGGCAGCGCGGGGACAGGGGAGCACGAATGCAACTATGCAGGTGTGCGGCGAAGCTGGTGGACGGAAGGGGAAAGGGAAATGGCTGGAGTACTGAGCATCTACCTACAAACTGTAACAGCACCAGATCTCGGACACGAGAAGTAAGCAGCGAAACATGAGGATGACAGGCTCTGGAACAAACTCACAAGAGGAGACTGATCACATACCGAAGAGGCAAAGCCGGCCAGCTGACTGCATATTGCGAGGAGAAACCAACGCAGAGTAACAGCAGCTGGAACAAGCCAAGCCCATAGCATCGATAACGCGAGAGACAAAAACCGACAAGAGAACGCGGTAGCAGTGGGTTGCCATCCAATGCACTCACTCACACTCACATACCACCCACCCACCATTGTTCTCTTACTCTCTCACCACCTCACCTGCATGAGGACGCCACGACGAAACATGTTCTGTACACTTGCCGTCTTGGTCTGTGTCCCTCTACGCAGTTTGCTGGATCTGATCTGGCCGGCGTGCTCAGCCAGCCATATCTCAAGCCGCCGCCGAGAGCATGATTGCAGGAGGTGGATGGAGAGTAGTTCATCAGCACGGGCAGCGGCAGCCGCTTGCCGCGCCCGCACCAGTAGAAGTGGTGCAACAGTCTTGGCAGTCAGCAGTGCGACCGAGTTGTCCGTCTGCATGCATGCCACGAACAGAAGCAATGCCAACAATGTGATGGGTGGGATGTGGGAAAATGAGGCTGAAGCGCAGGGTAGAGGCACATGCCGGAATTTGCGGTACGAGCTTTATCTCAACTTTCAAGTCCAGTATTCAACGTTTAGGCGTCGCTCGCGCGTCCAAGCCTGGCAGTCACGGTCTAGTCGTTGAGATAATATGTGAGCGAAAAATGCTGGCCGAGGGTAATCCCTGCCATTGTGGGTGGCATCGAGCAGCCTGCAGCCTCCCATCTCCTTCACCGGCTGTATGGGATGCACAATGTAGTAGTAGTGCATCGGGAGCGTTGTGCAGGATGACAATGTCATTGATCAGTGATCATGGACTGAGGGACGAGCGCATGCTTGCATCCAACTGTGCTTCACAGACCGAACTGATGCAGAGTCACTGATGAAGATGGAATGGACCACAACCCTCGCAGCCTTGTGTGTCTCATCAGCCCATGCACTATAAGAGCGGGATCACCCGGGCACACGCAACCCTGCACCGACGACAACACTCGAACCTGGGAACGTTACCACCGAACAAACATCGTCCACTGTGCTGTGTGTCAGACGGCACAAGCACGTCCTCCGACTGCCAACCCCGCTGGTGCCAATGTCACCGTAAGACCAGACCGGACACGAAGAAAGCGCTAGCGGTGGCGTTGGAGCAACAGCAAGAATGAAAGACAACCACAAGGCTGACTGCATGCCCTCGGTCAAGAAATATTGGTTGTGTTGACCGGCCGAGCGGCGAGAAGTGAGTCCTAGGAAGCCATTGAGGGCTAGTTCCTGCACTGAAAAGAACGCGAAGAAGATGACCGGTCGTGGGTGGCCCAGACCTGGAGTTCTGGGACCACAAATGTGGATTCCCATTGCAGCTCTGTAATAAGGCTGTGAAGGCACCCACAGTCTACAGACCTGTCTATTTGCCTACGCCTCTTCGACACCGCAGTATGTGAGAGCTAGCTTTAAAACTTGAACTCTATGTTTGGCTAGGATTGCCAGAATATCAAATCCTGCAAGGCCTCCAATAACTACGTCTCGAGATCGAGAAGCTGTCCAGTGCGAACAGGGCCTAAAAGTGCGAAACCTCGCAAGGCCACTAAAGGAAGGTAATCCTGTAACTCGCTGTGTTTTATGCGGGAGTGACAAGTTAACGTCACTTTTTCCTGGAAGTCTGCTTAGACGTCCGGTATGTATGCACGCATCTGCCAAACCAGGGCTGAGATTTCTGGGACGGTTTTTGGGAAGGGTGCTCCGACAGACGACGTCTGGGCAGTGCTGCTACCACTACGTACTTATAAGTAGTGCCCGAGTTGACTCCTGTACTTCATGCTCAGCTTCGCATCATTCCTCAGTTCTGCCATTTTACAGTAGACACAGTTCCCAAGAATCAATCCAGCGTCCTTCTCAGGCAAAATGAAGCCGCCTCGGGCTCTCAGACACTGTCATGCCGATCGCAGCAGGACTCGCACTCAAAGTCTCGACAAGTACTAGTCAACTTGAAGCCACAAGGGAATTTTGCTTAGTCGCCTAGCTGTTGTCGCACATATACTTGGCTGCTGGACTTCCCTTGGTGGTGGTCTCTTCTCAACCTCTGCTCATTATTCAGCTGTAAGCATCGATGGCAACGCTGATTGCTCGCCCGGTCTCCCTTCTCTCGGAAATTATCGTACAGTAGATGGTCGGGAGTTCTTCCCTGTATGTTTAGTCCCTTTTGGACAGCGTTTGTAGATCCTGTGATGTATATGCAAGATGTGAATCGACACCCACGCTATGCAATCGAATATCACACTGCCTCCAGCTACCTTCTTGGCCCTTTCTGGGGTTTCACCCCACGTATGGCGCGTGGACTAATGCCAACGATGCCGTCTTCTCTGTGCCCTCCTCCGCTGTTTACCTCGATCTTGCGCTTAGGCTGGCAAAGGCATCCGGGCTATGCCGTCCGTTCGACCACTCCATGCCTAATGCCATCATGCTGTCGCGGCTTCTGTTCCCCATTATCGCGTCCATTCCCCCATTCTGCGTCGGCGCTGGTTGAGGTGCCGCTGGCGCGCCATTCATGAAGGGGTTATTGTGTCCGGGTGCCGCCATGGTCGCCGGAGCAGCCTCGGCAGTCGCAGTTGGCGCACTTGGGGCTTGCATGACCTGGCTCTGTCCCTGCTGCTGCTGTTGCTGCTGCTGGTCCATATTTGTGTTCTGCTGGGGCTGAGGAGCCAGTTGAGGGTAGTTGTACAAGGCCATGATCGCAGCAGTGTTAGGTCGTTGTGGCGCTTGCTGAAATTGTTGTTGCGGCTGCTGTTGTTGTCCTATCTGCTGCCCAAATTGATCGTATAACGGCTGTTGTTGAGGTTGTTGGTTCATGAACGGATTCATGTTTTGCTGTGTGAAGAACGGATTGTTCATTTGTTGTTGTTGTTGTTGCTGCTGATGCTGCTGTTGTTGTTGTGCTTGCTGCTGGTTGTAGAAAGCCGGCTGACTCTGCTCTGGTATTTGTCCCAATGACGGCGAGGCAATTCTCGTGGGTGAGCGATTGAACGGATTGTTCGCAAATCCGCCTGCCGGTGTCGAAACCAGACCAGTATTATACGACGCCATCTGGGGCTGTGTGTATCCTTGTTGCTGATGTTGCGCATTCTGCAAGAATGGGTTGTAGCCCGTGTGCGACGGTTGCAGGGGCTGCGCTGGCTGAAGTCCTGCTTGTTGACCATGTTGAGGGTATGTCTGATTACTATTAAATGTTGCTGCAGCATAGTTCTGAGGTAAAGATGGTACTGGCGGAGTCATGGTCTGTTGATACACAACCTGCTGGCTCTGCTGCTGCTGGTTCGGCAAACCTCCGGTGTGATGAGGGAAAAGTGGCTGTGGATGCTGTGGCGCTGCAAGAGCCATGTTGTTGAAGGCTTGGTTCATAGCATCATTTGACTGTGTCGCAATGCCGAAAGGGTTGTTGTTGTTGGTGGTGGTGGTGGTGTTAAGGAACGGGTTGCGAGTCCCGAAGTTTGCCAGGTTTCCTGTGGACTGCGCAGACATCGGTTGGGCTGGTGAGATGTCGAAGGGATTCGTCGACGAAGTAGCCGGCCTCGCTGTCTCGGCTCGAGCGACCGTCAGGCCCATTTGACCACCAGTGGTCGAGACAGTCGGCCTCGTGGGTGCCGAAGGGAACTCGTCTGTAGGACTTGTAAGAGGTGACCGCCCTTCCAGGCGCACCAAAGCCTCAATGGTCCTCTCCAAGTTGCCATGCAAGCCCTTTAGTATGGCCTCGTTCTTCCTGTCATTCGTAAACCCCAACTCCCGCAGTTTTGCCATCTTCTTCTGGGTATCGCCCTCGCTATCATATCCCAAATTCGCGCCGAAAGTCTGAGTGACCTTGGGTTGTCGACCGGAATCTGGACTATCGGGCGGGTATTGTGGGTCGAAGTTGATGGTAGAACGATTGGGTTCGTGTTTCTTTGATCTGTGGAATAGCGGGAATGTCGACGAAGCAGAGCGGAAGCTGAACTTTCCGGGAGTCTTTGGCGGTAATGGAGGTGGTGTCTCGTCGGACCCAGTGCTGCCCGTGTTGTGACTCCTCATTATCGATGTGCCTTGCTGCATGTACTTTGACCGTATGAACCGCTCCATGGCGGAATCGGCTTCGTCGGCGTCGACTGGAATTGGGGGCTTTTTGTTCTGGGAGTTGTAAAGTTTGTTGGAGGTAATGTTCCCCACCTTCTTCATGTTCTGTCCTCGATAGTTAGCAGCCAGCCTCCCGGTCCCTGTGGTCGCGATGGGAGCCCGTATGTACCTCGACTTGTTCATTCGACCAACCGTCCATACTCAAGGACTTCACCTTGGATATATGCGTGCCCAGCTTCCTATGAATCGACGCGCATCTCATGCAAAGAAAGATGCCCAGCTGCTTCGAATTAGCGTTCTGCGATCGGCGACATGGGGACTAGGGGGGTCGTTCGTGGGTGACTTCGTCGATAGAGCTCGAGTCGCGGAAGGGGAAAGGTGTAACATACACTCCATGACGCCCAGCCTGTTGTAGCAGAAGTCAGTACATGAATCTAGAACCTTACACAAGAGAAACAAGTGCCGCTAAATGGGACGGAGAAACTCGAGACTGACCTGGATTGCGGGTCTGGCAATCGGCGCACACGTTGTTGCCAGGAACATTGTGGACCAGGTCCTGGAGGACTTTCTCGTTGCGCGCCTGCTGGCGCTTGTTCATAGGACGGTCATTCATGATGGCAGTGACCGCGTCCCAAAGGCAATTGATGCAGGCGAAGAACGATGGGTGGGCGACGACGGGCGACACTATCTACATAAACAGCCTGCTTGATGGCGTCAGGATGGACAGACGATCGGCGGGCCGCAGACGATTAAAGTTTGAGAAAGTTCGCCGGGGGGCTTGGAGATTTGGCCAATGTCTTGAAGATTAGCTTTGGACCGAGGCTGGGGGAAACGTTTGAAGTCGTGCCGTGTGTCGTTCGTGGGTCACAGAAAGAGAATTGGATGTTTCAAGCCTCGCATGCGACTTTGTCGAAAGGGGGCACAGACGATGACGGGTATTGGATCACGGACCACATTGACGACAGCGGAATTAGAAACGGAGATTAGTCAGGCCAAGCCGCAGCAAAAGATCCACTGCAGTGGGCAGTCAATCGAGGGTCGACACGAAAAAAAAGAGAGAGGGTCGCGTAGTTGGAAGGCAAAGAAGCGAGAGTGAAGAGCCGGGAGAGCAAACCAAGCTGAAATTCAAACAGATTAAGCACCATGTCAGGCCGAGTGTAATCTGTATTGGACAGCAACTCGCACTGCAGCCACTGGGGAAATGAGATGACAGAATGAGGAAAGAGGGTCGATATTCCACTGTTCAATATGTATACGTACCTAAGTAGTACGGAATGCAGTAATAAAGGTGCAGCAGAGCTTTGCTGTTGGGCGTCGCCTCGTCGGCTGTTCGCCAAACGAGATCAAGCACTTGAGGCGACGGAGCACCAGGAGCACCAACCCTGCAAGCAACCACAAGGGCAATGTCGCACTAGAGCCTTAGCGGGCTTAGCGCCTGCTGCGTTGGTGATTGGAATTTCCAGCGCTGCCGACCTCCTGGAACTTGACCACCAATTTGCCGGGTCAACGGCAGAATTACAGTACGTGCCTTTGATTCAGTCTTCTCTGCTAGGTTTCGCATCGCAAAAAGACGAACACAAAGGATAGTCCTCAGCCTATACTCGCCGAATAGTTTCCAAGTCCCGACGTCTCTCCATCACCGTCTTCCAGAGGTCTAGATATTTTGTGAACGTCCTTCCGATTTCATCCTCTCCATTCCTTCTACTATTAATCTGTCCCTGTCACCTTTCATAAACTAATGTTCATCTTCTGTCGCCCTCCTTCTCCCTCGTCTCTCCTCCTAGATACATCCAAGCTACGCTCTCATACGCTGACCCAGGAGATAGAACAACTTAGTCGAGCCATCAGACCTCGTAGTTGGGCAATAATCATCGCCGTGTCATCTGCATTCGGCAAAACCTAAATATCTACGCATCAGTTCATGATCCTCGTGTAGGATCCATGTCACCACCAGGTATTGTTGGGTCACATTCGCATACTGCCCATCCGAGTATACATGGAGTCACAATCTCGCCGGAGGTCTGCGAAAACCGTAATTGTCCACCTGCGATTGATCGGTACAACATGCCAGCTGGTCGACCCAGGCTGCAGTCTGGAACCCGACCTTAGGCCGCTGGTTGCTGTATGAGCCTGGGCAGAGCAAAGATGCATGGTAGCTGGCGGGTTCCAGGTTGGGCGTCATGCTCGGAATGGAGAGCCGTGCCTCTTGCTGGACTATCTAGGTAGGGTTCAATTCGCCGGGGCATGGTCTCTTCTTTCATACAAAGTACACAGAGCATCAAACCCCCTTCCTTGACATGCCCGCCCCGATTGGTCCCGGACCCACGTCCTAGGATAAGGCCACTGACTGTCTACTAGCGGAGAGAGCGTTATGAACATACAGGTGTGCAACGGAAGCAATCACTCTATTGTAAGTACCTAGTATCTACCTAAATAATGTGCGGAAAGTAGGTGTTTTTGGCACCCCGTGGAGGCTAACTTCCACCAAAGGGTGCACATAGGGGCAAGCCGCTACACGCCCATCTTTGGCTTGATTCGTTTACTTGAATAAGTCAGCTGTAGATATATATTGTATGTTTCTCTTCAAACCCCTAAGTAGCAAAGGATGCCGAAGTTAAAACAGCAGTGCTGCTAACGAGATTGTGCATCTTCAATTTCTACTGAGCGCACTCGTAAGAGGTTTCCACGAACTGCTAGCCATGCAATGGCATCGATATACCTAGGCCACACTATCCGCACTAACAACTCTACTTTGGAGCTCATGGTACAGCGATTGTTTCTCTCAACCTTGAATTTCCACGTGCCCGGTGGCGCCAGCCGGCACCACTCGAGTCCGTCCGTACGGAGCGGATGTGGCCCGGGGAAGAGCGGGGCCGATGTGCTAATTGAAATCCATTCTTGGCAATCCGCTTGCAACGGCCTCAAATGCACATGAAGTCGGCGTATTTGACAGAAAGTCCTCGAGTTGAGTCCACTATTGAGTTCATACGCATTCGTCTTCGTGTCCTTACACACCCCATATTCGAAAAGTACCTACTTTTCACTTTCCTACAAATTGCAGCCGTATTATGACATAGCAAGCCGTTCCGACATCTTCACCCCTCCGTTCGCCTGCGGTCCTTCCCCTCCTCCTCCAAATAGAACCTTAACCTTGTGGAGATCAAAAATGCAAAAATAATGCCACACATTATATGGACGAGGAATACGCATACGAGAACAAAACATTAGGTCTCTGGGAGGATCGAACTCCCGTCTTGAGAAGACGAAGATTATCCTCAAAATCTCACGTGGTAACCACTACACTAAGAAACCACGGGAACTTGCTTCACACAAAAAGATTATAATCTTCAATTTTTGAGGACTTTTTATATAGTGCTGGTCTTCCATTATGTTCGTAGGAGGATGTCTTTACAAATCCTCATACGAGGATCTGTACAACCTCAATTTTGAGGATTTTCTTTTATAGTGATGGTCTTCCATTACGTTCTTAGGAGGATACTTTTAGTGTTGACCATTCCACGGAAAGTGCGATAACCACCTTAGTGCGTGACGGGGGGTTTGAGACAGGGTTGTCAGCAAGGTGTAAGGGAAAAAAGGATATTGGAAATAAGCCAAATCGTCAAAGAGATGTTGGCCAACATATCAACGTTAGCTTAATATTAAGGAATAAATATATGTTAATATTGATTCAATATCGAATAATTATTTTAAACTTTTGATTCGGCGTAAAAAGTGATCGTGGCAGAATTGCAATTTTACGATAAAATGGCATCGCTCTATTAAATTTATAATTACGTAGGCTGGCACTTTGATCCAATCCATCAGCTCGATTGATTAATAAAAAGTTCGACCGATGAAGCTAACGATAATTAAAATCGTTCGCTTTTTCTTTCTTTATTTCTCCCTATATAAAAATGAATAGGCATAGAATCTAGCCCGATATGACCTTACGTTCGACAGATAATTTGTTCGGCTTACATCTAACATCTTTTTTTCTATAACACCGTATTTCACGATTAACACCCTGCTGACAACCCTGTCTCAAACCCCCCTTCACGCACTAAGGCAGTACCTACCACATTCAAAAACCTGCCTTAGCAAACCGTCACTCTGAGAATATCTGTCCAGTGTCGTGAAAAGCCGCTACCTTCAATAGCCACGGCAGTAAGATTCTGCCTTTCCCAATGTGGGTTGCGGGCGTGAAAAGCCTTTAAGCCAATGCTGTTACAATTTGCAAGCGTGGGATGTCATGGAGGCAGTTCGTCACTGCCTACTTGTAGGTATACCCAAGCTCCCATCATCTGGCACCCTGAACTGCCACTATGAGCTACTACTTCCGTGTACTGCCTGTTGCAGGCGACCTTGCAATTTTAAGGAAGCCGTCATCAAAACGTTTCTTTTTAGCACCTTAAATGATTGCCTCGTAATCTCATATACCTTATCCCGATGGTGCCTGGTTTTTATATGTTTCAATACTTCACTGCTACCTCACAAGGTATTTCGAGTGGCTGCAAATCAAGTTCGTCTACGTCTGGACTTTGGAACAAACATCTACCTAGGTATAGAGCTTTTGATTTCGTACTGCATGACCAGAATCATACGAACTTGATCTGCACAGTCCGTCTTTCTAATAAGAAAAATTGCTGTATCTCATCCAATTCCCCATACAGAGTGTTCGTAGAGCATTATCGTGAAAGGACACCAAATGTAACGCGGTGAAGCGAAGCGAGCCACGAGAGTAGCTGGATGCCCATGCTGTACTGCTTAAGGTGCTCCAGCTTCATTGGATCGACCCATTCATCCGACTCCCAGCGTTAGATGACGGAATTCTATGACGTGGATTTCTTGGGTGTGTGACCGGAAAGGATGCCCAGTGCCCAGGTGTTCAATGCTGGAAGGCAGACTGAGCAGATACACCTGAGCAGGACATGTTCGGGTGGACCTCGAAAGACAGCATGAAAACTACAGTTTATTTGTAATGGTGCATTGCGAAAATAGGCAAAGTTGTAGCGTGATCTAGGGTACCTCAATTGCCAGCAGTACCTACTTAGTGGGTAGCATGGGCTTCCACCAGGGGTCCAGTTCATTGTGAGATTCTCATATACGCGCGCGCGCGCGCGTGTGTGTGTGTGTGTCTTATACAAGCACCCCGACAAATTCACTGTGCAGTGCGGGTTCAGGAAGAGGATAACATAGCCCGTGATTTCGATGAAGCTGGAAGGGAGTAAAAAGTCCAACTCATACCCGAAATGATATTAGGAGGCCGGCGAGGCGGAAAGTGTGGAAGATAAAGGGAGAGGCACATCGGAGAGCTGGGTGTGCCTGTACCGAGGTAGTATAATCAACTCAGCCAAAGGTGTAGTTGTTTGCTATTCTGGAGTTATCTGGTCAGAAGCACTTCCATAATACGGTCAGGGAGCAAATGCAGTAGGTACTTTGGTACATGATCTATTGAGCAAAACTATAGTACAATGTTCAGCTCATGCAAGTCCTCTATTCTCGAGCGCACAATGACAATCTGGAGAAATACAAGAAATAGACCACAACATCATGAGCATCCTCAGTCAGCTTTGGGTAAGACGTTGGGAATGGTCTCTCGGGCTTGCTTTGTAGGATCGGGTCTGATAGCAAGCTACGTACCTAGGTACCTCGCCAACGAGACACCTGCCCCAGGGCCGGGCATCAGACTGCAACGTCCCGAGGTCACTGAGCCGACCTCCGTAAACGAGCAGAAGCTCGTCCAGTACGGGCCCAAACAGTGGGTCAACCGCATTATGGTCTGGGGAATAAACCTGGAGAAGGAGGAGTCCCCCGGATTATTCTTGAGCCCCTGGGCCCTGGCGATGCCGCCGCGCCTTCACCTATAAAAGGACGATACCTCCTCTCCTCATCATGGTCCAGCGCCTCACACGGTTCCCAGACTTCTTTCTGTGGCGGCCGCACGTGTGCGCGGGCCTCACTTGAAAAATGAGTAGTCCAGTGCTCTCTGCGGCTGTGACTCTGGTCGAGGTTTTGGTCCACACACATTGGGGAAATCTGTCCACAGTAAGTACACACATTTCCTGGACAATTTTCTCCGATTTGGTCAACACGCGAGAAGCCTCGCAAATACTGCCCTGCATTCCTCCTCTATCATCGCCCTCGCGCGAAACAAATTTTTTTGAAGCAAGACATCATCCCACTTACACGTCGATGCAAGGTCATCGTGGTGTCAGGTTGACAGGTGCCCGTGGTGGTGGTGTGGACGGTCTGGCCGGGAGGCTGCTAGCCCCGGGCCCTCCTCGGCGGTCAGCCTGTGGGGAGGCCCCCCAAGCGAGTCAGCCCTGGTTCACACCGTGGGGATGAATCCTTTTCCAGCCCCCAGGCCTACCTGGGCACCAAGCGGGTGCTGGAACCCGTACCTTGGCGAGATCTCTTAACCGCACTTGGCTCTGGCGCGGCAAGGCTTGTTGAGCCGCTTCGCTTCTCTATTTCAACGTCGTGTCGTGTGGGTGGTATTCTACGGCGCGCCCGCGATTTTTTCCCCTCTGCGAACATCGGCAGGGACCTGCGGGATGCAAGATGCAGCGTCCAGACCGCGCGGCGTTTCTGTCTGGGGATCTCCACTCTTTACCTGGGGGAAACATGTCAAAGGTTGGAGGGCTGGAGAACAGTGGGCACAGGATGGCATGGGGAAAACTGGGTTTTTGCATTCCTCTGGGGATCTGGAGCTAAAATTGTGGGGATTTCTCTTACCTCACACCCGACCTCGCTCTTCATCAGTCCACGCGCTCGTGTGGACAGGCAGGGGCCCTCTTCTGACTTCGGCCCGGCGAATTTTCAGATATGGATGCCTCCGGTGAATTCTTGCGAATTCTTGTTTCTCCCAGGCAATGAATTCAGGAAAGACCTGGAGTCTCACCTGGCGCGAGTCATTTTGATCAACATCGATCCCTTCAAAGACTCCAACGAGATCCTATCGCACAGCCGCCATATTCGGCATGGTACTGTATGCACCCCAACTATCTTTCCTCGAACATCCACAACGCCAGCTACCGCAGTATGGCCGGTGGCGAGCGTATGCAGGAACTCGAAGTGGGCGGGTGGGCAAGCGAACCGTGGAGAGGCAAACCAGCGTCAGGGAGTATCCGGGGTATTGGGCGAGGAAAACTGCGGTTCCGCGGGGACTCGTGAGCATCTGGGTTCCATCCCGCAAATAGATGGCCAACCCCCTGGGGACCCCGGCGGAGAAGTATGGTCATGCTACCAGACCCCATATAATCGAGTCTCCACACAACGCCTCACAAACAGCGAGGATGACGTTCAGGTGCACAGCAGGGCGGTCCGACGGACTCGAGGGCACTGTCTGTGGGCTCCGATCTTCCCTCGTCCTTGGCTATATATTGCAGCGGGATCCTCCATCATATCTAAGGCCCAAGTCATCTTGGTCTCACTTCCCTTTTCTACGCACTCTTGACTTGGTTTCGACGAGCGCAAAACAGGAACCTGCCTGTCTCTCAACCACCTCCTTCCTACCCACAGCACCATCACACTTCCCACAGGCCCTCGTGGGACACTCCCTCCCACTATGGCCGAAAAAGACATTGTGACGGCCGCGCCGGTCGCACCAGTGACCAGCCCCAACACCCGCGGCAAGAAACTCCAGGAGGCTCAAATCGAAAATCCAGTCAAGGCTGATGGCATCCCGGCCATGAACGAGCAGCAAGCCCTGGCTGCTGCCGCCGCCGGAGGATACGAAATCGACGCTTTCATCGCCGAGATGGAGGCAGAGCTTGAGGCTGCGGGAGGTCTGAAGACAGGCTTCTTCCAGCTGAAGTTTAGCGACCCGCGGTACTTCACCTGGGTCATCGTTGCTTTTGCGTCCATGGGCGGTCTGCTGTCCGGACTCGACCAATCACTCATCTCTGGCGCCAACCTGTTTTTGCCCAAGGACCTCGGCTTGTCCGATCGCCAGAACAGTCTCGTCAACTCTGGTATGCCACTCGGCGCCGTTGGCGGTGCTTTAATCTTAGGACCAGCCAACGAATGGTCTGGTCGCAAGGGCGCAATCATCATTTCAACTATTCTGTACACCATTGGAGGTGCTCTTGAGGCTGGTTCGATCAACTTTGGTGAGTCCATCTCCTTTCAGCCATGAAAGTGAGCCATTTCTGACAAAAACACCAGGTATGATTGTCGCCGCCCGTGTGATTCTTGGTCTGGGTGTTGGTCTGGAGGGTGGCACCGTTCCTGTCTATGTCGCCGAAACTGTCGAGCGGAGACTCCGCGGCAACTTGGTCTCACTCTATCAATTCAACATCGCACTGGGAGAGGTCCTAGGCTACGCCATAGCGGCAATGTTCTTGAAAGTCCCCGGCAACTGGCGCTACATCCTCGGCTCTTCCCTCGTCTTCTCGACCATCATGTTCATCGGAATGCTGTTCCTCCCGGAGAGCCCCCGTTACCTGATGCTGAAGGGCCGCACGCTCGATGCCTACAAGGTCTGGAAGCGGATTCGCGGGATCGAGCACGCCGACGCCAGAGAGGAGTTCTTCATCATGAAGGCATCCGTCCAGTTTGAGCAGACTGCCGTTACCGAGAGCGCTCGCAACAAGCGCTTCCCCTTCCTGGACTTCATCACTGTTCCCCGCTGTCGCCGCGCGCTCGTCTACGCCAACATTATGATTCTGCTTGGCCAGCTGACCGGAGTGAATGCCATCATGTACTACATGAGTGTTCTGATGACTCAGATCGGGTTTGACGACCAGCAAAGCACCTACATGTCGCTGGTTGGTGGAGGATCCCTGCTAATCGGTACCATTCCCGCCATCTTCCTCATGGAGAGGTTTGGCAGACGATTCTGGGCCAATGCCATGCTGCCGGGCTTCTTCATTGGCCTGGTCGTCATCGGAGCCTCGTACCAGATTGACCTAGTCTCGAACCCAAAGGGCGCCGAGGCCTGCTATCTGATCGGTCTGGTCTTGTACATGGGCTTCTTCGGCTGCTACGCCTGTCTGACCTGGGTCATTCCATCTGAGGTCTATCCCACCTACCTCCGTCACTGGGGCATGGTCACCAGTGATGCGCTGCTGTTCCTCGCGTCGTTCATCGTCACGTACAACTTCACCGCGATGCAGAATGCGATGACGAGGACTGGCCTGACTCTGGGTTTCTACGGTGGCATTGCTGTGATCGGTTGGTTCTACCAGCTGCTCTTCATGCCCGAGACCAAGGACAAGACACTGGAGGAGATTGATCTGCTGTTTGAGAAGCCCACAAGGGAGATTGTGGCTGAAAATGTGCGGAATGTGTCTCAGTCCATGGCGAACTTCTTCACTGGGCGCTGGGGCAAGGATTCTGAGGCCAAGGCTCTTGCTGCAGCTCAAGAGGACAAGCTTGGAGAGAAGTTCTAAAGTTTTATGTATTGCATAAGTAGACATAAAGACCTGTCTACAATTTCTATCTGTAGCCGTCCTGTTATACCTCGCCCGCTTGTGTGCATTTTCGTTCTTGGAAACTAGATACCCAGCTGTGGATACAGAACTGTAAGAAGCTGAGTGGCAGCAGAGGGCTCCCTGTTATTTTCATTATTCCTTCTTCCGCGTCAATCATCAGACGTCTTCCAAAATCACCTGGCTCCCTTTCTCCCCAACCAAAACTGCAGCCAAAACAGGAAATCCACCAGGGCTAATGGGAAATACGCTCGCGTCCACAACTCGCATACCATCAACACCATAAACTCGGAATCGCGAATCAACAACAGCCAAAGAGTCAGTCGCCGCTCCAATCTTGCACGTCCCAACAGGATGGTGGCCAAATGTCTGATCCCGAACCCACTGCTCGTCCTGTGAGCGGTCAAAACAGTACCCATCGGCTCCATACCCAGCCGGACACGGAGGCTCCGTAGTAACGACCGGCCCATATGGCGCAGGAAGGTTGATGAAAGCCCGGCGGATCCAGGCCACGCTATCGATGACGGCGCCAATGTCGCTGTCCGCGTTCACGCCGTAGTGGTTGATGTTGATGTCGGGCACTGCCGTGGGATCGGATGTGGTGATCTTGACCCAGCCGGCGTTGTTCTGTGGGTCCATCCTCGAGATGCTCCTCCATAAAGTGTTCGCCGGATCGGTGAAAAGACCCTCCGTAGTCTGGGATGTAGTGGGATAGAAGCCACGGAACACACCCGGAGGCGCGAACGTGATCACATCCCGTGTCCCATCAGGTGAGTGGTTCGTGGTGAGGAAAGCGGCCTCGCTGTTGCCCTGTGCCTCCGTGTATGGCCCAGTACCCTCGTACCAGAGTGCGAGACAGGGGTCGCCTGATGCACCATATGTGCAGTTGCTCCATTCCGGGTCTGCGAGAGTCGTTGTGATATTGACAGGACTGCGGCCGGCGACGGGGAGCTCTTCGTTATCGCGGAGGTTGAGGCCGACTCCCGGGAGATCCACGACGGTGTCGATTCCGAGTGACTCGAGATGTGTGCTGTTGCCAATCCCTGAAAGTTGAAGCAGCTGCGGAGAGTTGAACGTCCCGCCGGAGACGATGACTTCTTTGCGGGCATACACACGCTTCAGAGTCCCGTTAGGCGCGGTTGCTGCGTCATACTTCCATGTTGCGCCGTAGATGCCTGTGCCTTCGAGGTACTCGACGCCAATGGCACGCGGCTTAGAGGAGGTTGAGGATGTGTTGTCGAAGAGCACCCTCGTGGCAAGAGATCCGAGCTGGAGCGTCAGTGTATCAGTTGTGTTGAGAGTGTAATGGACCAGATCGCGTGGTGACCACCGCCGGCCAATGTCGTTCTCATGCTTGGCCAACCCGAAAGGCTCTGTGAGATCGTCGTTTGGTACGTCTGGGTTGATATCACGTTCCAGATACCACAGGAGAGTGTCTTGGCTAGTAAAATTGCCGACGAGACTCCGTGCTAGTTGACCTAGCAGGGCAAGACGACCGGGCTCTTGCAAATCTTCCAGGAGAATTGTCAGCTGTGCAATCCTTCACGTCTTAAGGAAAATCCACTGGATATAGACCCCAGACAAACAGTCTGGTAGCGGAACAGGGACTTACAGAAAGACGAGGAGTCCGTGTTGGTGTCCATGTATCCATCAAAGCCGTGTCCGGAAGTGTTTTGTGGGAGGTAGTGGTTCCGCTCTACCTTCTCAAAAATGGTCCTCAGGCTTGAGTGGCTACTCATATGTTAGACTCAGTGCCATCTTCGACAGTCCACCAGACAGCAACCGCAACTTACGACCAACTGTCATCGGCAGTGACGTTCGCAATGAAGTCCCAGGTAGCATCATTGGGCATGACCAAAGCCATCGCGTTCACGACAGCGCTGCCACCCAGCGTAGCACCACGCGGATAGTAGACTCCTTTCAATGTTGCGTCCTCAGGTGCATCCTCACCACTGCCAACCCAGTAGGTGCCATTGGGCAAAGTCCAGGTCAGCAGTCGGTAGCGAAGTTGTTGGGTAGCGTTCGCGGTGGTATTGACAAAGAAAGCCCACTTGATCTCGTCGTCCTCCGGGTATTCCAGCGCCGTAATGTCTGTACGGAAGTCGTCGCTATCATCCAGCCCAGCTTCGATTAGCTTAACCGTGTAGCCAGCGAGAGCCAGGTTGCTTGCGACTACACCACCGCCAGGTCCACTGCCGACAACCACATAGTCGTATATGTCATCCGTGGCATTTTGCGTGCGGAGACTTGTGCAAAGAGCCGGGAGAACAGATAGAACCGCAGTTAGACGGGCAAACCTTGAAATGGGAGACAACATGGCTGCAAGTGTACCAACGGCTCGCCTTGCTGGCAGATAGTGTCATGAGTTCAGAAAGTGTGCACCATGGTTGATCTATTTGTACAAGATCTCGTTGTATGACAGTGCCGGTGTACCGTACTGTGGACGTCCACATCTCCAGGTACAGTATCCACTTCTATCCAGACTATCAGGAACTGGGGCCCCAACGGGTCAGACCACCCTTATCTGATCCTAGGGCAGTCTAAGCTCTGATTTTGGAGATGTTATGTTTACTTGTCTATTCCTGATATATGATAATGATGGGACGACAGTGCCAGACTCCAGTTGCGCACTGAACACAATTTGAGTGCCAGACGACTGACGGCTGTCACACAAGCTGGCTGCAACTTTGCACTTGGTTCTAGGAATTTGATCCCTTGAGTATCAACAGCAGTGAAGCTAGAATAATAATGTGCAAATCTTGCAAATTCAGTTCTCCTGAAGACTGCATCTTCTGCCCTTGTCTCCGGCAGCCCGGACGGATCGCCGGCCACCAGCACCTGCTCGCTTCGGATCCTGAAGTGGGCATTGGTGGATCCACCACCAGCAACAAGATATCAAGGACAGGAATCCGTCATTTAATATTCAATACTTGGTCTCAGGCATATCAATGTTGACAAGCTCGTCCCGACAGCTTGGAGACGACCTTGACCAATTGAGCAATGTTGTACTATAGTACTGCCTCTGTTGCAAATAAGTTTGCCCAAATGTACCAAGGCGCGTCTATGGCATTTCCAAACGAGCAGTGTCCGGAAGAGGCCTGCCTGATCTTAGACCAGTCTATAATGACAACGTCTGGACTTGCGTACATGCAGGTGGCATCCACATACTGCTTACTAGGCTCCAAAATACATGCAGTGAGCCACAACTAGGAACTCTGCAAAGAGAAGGTTTCGGCCCTGGCCAACATTGACTGAGGTAAGTTCCGAGAGCCCGCATCTAAGCTACATGGCTACGACGAAGAACCTAAGGCAATGCATTCCCCTGTCAAATGGTATCTGGAAAGCGTTAGTGCAGTAGCCCGAGGCGTCCTGTTACGACAAGTGGAAATTATTCTATCTACCGGCTTACTGGGCTTAAAAAAAAAAAAAAAGAGAGATCAAAAGGGATGGGGGCTGACCATCCTGTGGAATATCATCCTTCTACCGTACTCCGTATAATTCCTAGCTAGATATGCATTGGCAAGGACTGTTGATCACGAAGTTGCCCGACGTTGTCAGCTCCTTGGAAATTGCGATGCTCCACTTTAGAGTTCCAGTACCTAGTCTTCTAGGTGCCTGAGAAGATTTAGTACTGCGAACATCATGTTCGGAAGACATTACTGCATTCGAACATTTAATCAAGTACCTGCATTAGCGCGTCCGAGTGCGATCAATTCAGGGCTTACTTATCGAAATGAGAGAATCCCACGCTTGCCTCCCAACTTGTATGATCTATCGACCAGTTTCCACATATTTAGTCAAGTATATTGGATTCAGTACTAGTAGCCACTGGACGTGCGGAATTAGCCATGACAAAAATTTCGGAGATACAGTTCTCATCCTATTTACTTTCAAGTTTTTATCGCTCCGACTGTGCCGCACAACAGCGCGGCAAGTTTCTGCCAGAAGAACACAAGGTCGACGAGAGTGGGCAAGTGCAGCCGAGAAAACTCCACACCCGCTGAGTGCATGCTATACGTTTATCATACCATGTATGAATGGATCTGCTCTTTTGAAGCGCGGGTACCTAAATAGCTAGAGCGTGTACCTACTAAGTAAGTATACTCATTATACAGCTATGCTACCCGAGCGTCTTCCCAAGCTTGACGGCAGGGTGTACTACCGTACACAAGCAAACTTTTAAGAGGATTCCTAGGCAGGAGGCACGCGGCGAATGTACATCTTGAACCCGAGTAGACAGTCGATATTTTACGAGAGCGGTTGTCTCTTCTATATACTGGTGTCTCTGACTGCAGACATAATTGTGGGCGTCTTTCCAACGCTATGCTAGTGTAGTGGATATCGGCTTCATCTAAGCGCCGTTGGTGCTCGCAGTGACGAACACGTCCATCTATTAACGCAAGCCAGCAACTTACACAGAGTCTCATCCCTGGTCTTCCCAGATTATGACAGACAGGCACGTGGCGGAATCGGGACGGACTACAGACCGGTCGGGGCATGTCGTGGTTCCTGTCATCTTACTGTATGCATCTACCTACCTAAGTGGAGATCAGGTGCCGGACATGGAAATCCGACGGGCCGGTGTGGTTGGCAAGGTTCATCCGTAAGATTCACCCTCATATTTGGCGTGCTTCCGTCCTTGGTTCTTAAGTTACAGTGCTGAAAGGGTGTTATTGACGACCAGACCCTCGGAGAAGTTACCCATGTTGCGAACAGAGCTCGTCTTTTCCAGAACCAATCCAATATGTCCCTTCCTCAACAATCGCTTGACTTGACAACGTACCCGACCACGCCGCTTCAGCAGTTCGGCTTGTTTGTTGTTGTTTTCTTTCCGTCACTTTCAGTCCTCATAGTCTCGTTGCGGATCTATGGCAGAGTTGCCACGAACAACTTTGGATGGGATGATGCATTCGTCATCGCAGCCGTGGTATGCTGTAGTTTCTTTACCTAAGTTTCACCCGTCTTGGAATCAACATATTGCTATAGTATGCTCAACATGACCATGTCTGTGTGCTGATAGGCTTTCCCATAGCTCCTGGCGGCCATGGAAGCAGGCCCTACGTATTGCATGATGAAATTGCAGTACATTGGCGTCCATGACTACCAGTTGCCGACGACACCTTATGATCCTAGACTGGGAAACATCTTCAATTACCTTGTCGTCATGCTCTATAATCCAGAGTTGGCTCTTGTCAAGTCGTCAGTCCTGTTCTTCTTACTTCGCCTAGGAGGTCACGACACAGCAGTTCGCCGAGCGATTTACGTTCTCAACACGATCAACCTCATGCTACTCGTATCAGTATTCGTCGCATCAGTCTTCACCTGTGTGCCTATATCAAAATACTGGGATCGTTCCATTGAGGGCCACTGCAACCGCGAAGACCTCCAATATATTATAACGTCTTCGATCACCGTGGTGACCGATGTCTTAGTCATGATCATACCTGTCAAGTTAGTCGTGGGCTTACACATGAACAAGCGGACTAAGCTAGGTCTGATTTCAGTGCTCTGCGTTGGAATTCTGTGAGTTATCATCACTTTCCATGCCACCCAAAATCTCACTATTCAAGTTAACTAATTGACGCTGCTGCTCAGAGCCACTGTTTTCAGCATCCTCCGCTTACTCTCGATCTCGGATCTATACAACGGAGCAGCCGCAAAGGATCCCACGTACAGCATCGCATTCGTCTACTCGACAATGGAATGTAACCTCGCTATAATATCTGCTTCCGTCCCAACGCTGTATAGCATGCTCAAGAGATGGTTCCCGCGACTCTTTTCCAAAGTCGACCACACAGAGTCACCCTCAGCGTATGTCGGTGCTGGGACAGGAGGCGAATGCTACGCTCTGAAGACCATCGGCGGTTCCACCATGGGCCAGATCATACATTCGAACAGACGTGGTAGCCGCGTGCATTCCGCTCGTGTGAGGAACAGCTTCACCGCCAGTGAAGAGGAGATCATGGATAAGGGCGGCATTAGAAAGACCACGAGGGTCGAGGTCATGTTCGGAGATAGACCATGGACCGATGAGGAAGCAGATGGCTCTTTGGAAGAGGCAGCATCTCGATTCCACTTTGATGAAAGTGTGAGGACATTTGTACATCCTCCTCCCTGTGGTGAAGTAAGAGAGGGGTACCTGGGTATCTAGGTCTGACATTCAGTGGGGTTTGTCAATTTGCATGTATGATAGCTCAATTTCATTTCCAGCTGGCAATTCAACATTTTCAGAGTACAATACCATAGACATAGTACCTAGGTACTAGTCAAGCATATAGAGGTTGTGTTGGTCAGTCATGAATCCAAGAGATGTGGTTGAAAGCGACAGGGATACGTTCAATCGCCGCAGGGGAGGCCCTTGTTACAGGGCCCACTTACATCACTTTAAGCTGACCCCTGCCTCAGCCTCGTTCGTCTTGCAACAAGTCGCAACTCCCACTTGTCGCAGTTGCATCTTGAACCTCGAAACCTTTGACGATAAACAGCTTCCACCTCCTCGTCCACGACGGTTGCCACCAGGCAATGATGGACAGAGGCTGTAATTAGCCTTCTCTTGACAAGATGTCTGTCATTCTCTGCACCGGTAAGCAAACTGTCACCTCTGTCCAACACGCGCAACCGCGCCCGAGAAACGCAAGATGGCGCGCCCAAGTGACCCAGCTGATATGATGTGTATTTCAGCGGGATACGATCATACCATCCGGTTAGTCCTCACCTACTGTCCATGATTCCCTCGTCGTCACCTCCCTGCGCGCATTCAATGGCCGCGAATGCGACGCGTGCTAACCACCACCACGTTCCGCCCACAGCTTCTGGGAGGCCCTCTCGGGCATCTGCTCGCGCACGATCCAGCACCCGGACTCGCAAGTCAACCGCCTGTGCATCTCGCCCGACAAGCGCTTCCTGGCCGCGGCCGGCCACCACACCGTCAAGCTGTTCGACATCAAGAGCACCAACCCAAACCCACTCCTGACGTTCGAGGGCCACACGGGCAACATCACGGGCGTCGCATTCCACTGCGAGGGCAAGTGGATGGTCACGAGCTCCGAGGACGGCACCGTCAAGATCTGGGAGACCCGCACGGGCACCATCCAGCGCAGTTACAACCACGGTAGCCCCGCCAATGACGTCGTCATTCACCCCAACCAGGGCGAAATCATCAGCTGCGACCGCGCGGGCAGTGTCAAGATCTGGGATTTGGCTGAGAACAGCTGCAGTCATGAGTTGATTCCTGAGGAGGACGTGAGCGTGTCTAGCGTCACTGTTGCCACTGACGGCACTCTTCTATGCGCGGCCAACAACAATGTATGCGATCCTCTCTCGCACTCTTCACCCTCAATTCACTTGACTAACAACTCACCTCCACCCAGGGCAATGTCTTCGTCTGGTCCCTCATCCAAGCGTTCGACCGCACCGACCTCCAGCCCATCACGCACTTCAACGCCCACAAAGAATACATCACGCGCGTGCTCCTGTCGCCCGACACCAAGAAGCTGGCAACTTGCTCGTCGGACCACACGGCCAAGATCTGGGAGGTGGACACGGACAAGGCGCAACAGCCCGGCGAGAACGGCGAGCCGTCGCCGTTCCCGCTCGAGGCGACGCTCACGGGCCACCAGCGCTGGGTGTGGGACTGCGCGTTCAGCGCCGACTCGGCGTACCTCGTCACGGCCTGCTCGGACCACTACGCGCGCCTGTGGGAGCTGCATAGCCAGCAGATCATTCGCCAGTATAACGGCCACCACCGTGGTGCTGTCTGCGTGGCGTTGAACGATTATTCGGAGTCGCGCTAGAGTTGGGTAGTCAAACTTGCGGTGAATATTGGCTCGCATTTGGCAGGGGCCGGGCTGGGGTTACATATTGAATGGCAAGAACTGATTGCAGATACTGGATGGTAGGTGGATATCATGTGGATGATCGCATGGAAGGTTCATATCTCTGCATGGCAAGGCAGTTCAAGGGATTGGAAGGCGTTCGGCTTTTTTTGCTTGAGGAATCATGGAATGAGAATACCTTTTTCTTTCAACTGATGTTCTAGTGAGCACTGTGTCGCAACCTCCACGCCATTGCTATCCAAGCCCTGTGCCGAACTCCGTACGAAGTATGCCGAAGAAATTTGCAACCCAAACCAACGATGACTAAACATTATATGAGAAGAAACTTGTTCGCTCTCGAGCCGCCAATGCCGCCGCATTACCAAGCATCGCCCCAGCCATCCTCCTCTACATCCTTGGGCTTCAAGTCAAGCTTCTTCGCCGGCGCCGACTTCGCTGCAGGCTTCGCAACAGGTTTCTTGGCTGTCGCCGTAGTCGCAGGCTTGCTGCTCGATTTGCTGAGGCCCTTAGGCAGTGGTTTACTACCGCCCGTCTTGGACTTTTGCTGAGACGCGAGCCATCCGGCAAAATCGGGTTCATCATCGTTCCCAAACGGCTGCGCGCTGCCGCTGCCGCTACTATGAGTATTCCGTGTCGGCAGGTCCTTCTTGGCAGGGGCAGCGAACGTGGTGGACGAGGCCATCGAGGGCGTGTTCACTCCCGTGGTGGTGTCATCGTCGTTCATATCGTCCAAGTCTCCCCATGCGTTGGCAGCGTCATCCTCGCCCCAGTTGTCGCCGGCCTCCTCGCCCCAAGCATTATTTGCTGCGGGTTCCGCGTCAGTGAAGAAGGACTCGCCGCCAAAGTTGTTGCCGCCGGTCGAGGTCGATGGCCTCGAGGATGCACCCGCGAGGGCTGGTGACTTCATCGCCTGTCGGGCGAGACTGGATGCTGAGGCGGTCGTGATGGGGGCCGAGGCGGTCGTGACGGGGCTAGGACGTGTTGCCGCGGCTGAGGCTGGGGTCGAGCCGTTGGACGAGGTTGGCTGGATCTCGCCTGCCGCTTGTGAGATTTTGTTAGTGAAGGATGAAATGGCCCATCCGGTCCAGGAGGCGGCGGCTGATTCTGCCTGGACTGGTGTGCTCATGCGTGGGACTGTTCCTGCTCCTGACTGAGGTGACGGAAGGACGGTGTCTGGCATGTCTGCGGCGGCCTTCTTGATTTTCTGGACGTATATCTCCATAGTCTTGATAGCCTGGTCTCGCACAAGCTTCTCTTTGTCTATCAGTAGTGGAGATATTGCCGGCAGAATCCTGACTGCGCAATCTTCGTCACTGAAGCAGTCTCCCGTTACAGAAAGAGCCATCAGCGATGCATTTCTGGCGTGGACGAACGGATCTCTTAGCGAGCGACCAAATGCTGCAATGAGCACCTTGCTCCTCGAAGATGTCCCGAGGCTCTTGGCAATCTTGCCAAGACATATAGTTGTATTGGTACGGATGCCTGGTTGTTCGTCGTTTGCAGTCCTGGCCAAACATTTCAGAAGCTCGCCGTTGACTGTGCGGTCTGATAACTTTCCAATAATCGTCAAGACGGACTTGAGTGTCTGTTCCCGGACGACAGGAGCGACGTCTGTGAAACCTGATACCAAATTCGGGAAGATCTTGTCGTTCACAACCTTCTGTGATAGCCTGTCAATCATCAAGGGGAGATTGTCGAGCAAGCATACACGAATGGCTCTGTCTGGGTTCTGGAACAGCCGTATTACGACTGGAGTAATCTTCGAGTCGAAGTCGTCGGATGACAATTTGGTCGAAATCTTCATTACCACACCGAAAGCCTTGGCTCCCCCTCCGCCAAACTCGACTGATTTGAGCAGTTCGGGTAACACCTTCATCTTGAAGAAATCCTCAGGAAAGTCATCGGTGAGATTGTCGAGGTCACTGTCGTTTGTCAACATGTCAGTCGTTCACGACACATGAGGATATTTCTAACGCACCTCAAGAATTGATCTCGCTCTTCGGCAGACTTGACACCTAGGTTGTCAACTCCATCAGTGAGCTTGATAAGCGGTGTATCGAAAAAGGCGCCGCGACGAGTGCCTTGATCTATAAAGTGAGCCACGCTCAGTCTGGACCTCGGATTGGCATTGACTAGACGTTTGTAGGTCGCGTGCATTGTCGGTGGTATGTTTTTAGTCTGTCCAGCCTGTTCCGGTCCAGCATAGTCGCCGCTGAATGATTCCAGAATAAGTGTGCCCAGGTTGAACGAGTCTACGGCTGAATGAGGTGACTTTTTAATGGCTTCCCAGCCGCTCCGAAGCTCTGGTGGCGAATACCTTGCTGAGTCGGGTACCAAGCTGCCATAGTTCTGCGTAAAGGTGTTAGTAGGCCCCAGTATTCTGATCATTCTCTGCACATACGTATATAATCGCATCATCATCTTTCACATTGCTGAGGACCTCGAAACCACCCAATTTCCACTCTCCGCTTTCCGATGTATATATGGACCCAACCCTCAGGTTGCCGTGGATAGACGTGGCTTCGTCGTTGATGAACTTGACCGTTTTCTAATGGCCCATTAGCTCCTAGGGATCGACGCCATATTCGCGAGGGACTCAGCATACCGCAACAGTGCATATGCCCCATTTCAAAGTCTCGGGACTCAAGCTCTTTCGTTTCACATGCCATCGCAGAGGCACCAAACGCTCGGTTGCAATGTAGATGTAGGTGTCGGTCTGGGGGGTTCGCAAGATCAGCCGGATATTCTTCCTTCATGCGCGGTTTCTCGATGTACCTCGACTGTGTCCAGCACTTTGATTACGCCGGGGTGTCGTAATGTGCGCAGCTTCTTGAGGGCGTTCTTCGCAAGGGGGAGGCGGGCGCGGTTGGCGGTGATGTCGAAGGAAAAGATGCTGCAATTGGAGCCGTCTTCCTGTATTGCGCATTAGATACATGTAGTCGTGCCGGGAAGACATGAAAACTGTACTCTTTTGGTGCCGTTGTGGAGAGTCCAAATGGACTGGTCAACGTCAACCACGTCCCCAAAAGAGTAGCCAAAGGCAGGACCTTTGGTGATGGCAGAGGCCACTGCGGACTTGAGGAAATCCATTGTATGCAATGGCTCTTGCTTATTCGCACAGCAGATATGGTAGAGTCGCGCCCATGTGCAGCGAAGCAAAGGAATGGACGATGGCACTGCGGAAATGGCGAAGAGTCGCGAATGTGACAAACGGTGGTCGAGTAAATGCCACAATCACTTGTGACGGGAATTGACAGGGTTCAGCTGTCAGGGGTGTCTGGCATGGATTTGCCTGCTCCGAGGACGGAAATGGCCAGATTCTGCAGGCGGTAAGAGGTCGGCAGAATTGCGGGTGGTCTCCCACGCCTTCCCTACATGGCTGGCGGCTGCTGACATAGGGCAGGCAAGCATTGGCTCCCCGTCACTTCCTAGGTTCTCAAATCCATTCTCAATTTCACATCATCTTCAAGTTTATTACAACCCTTTGCGACACATGGAAACAAGAAGCTTTCCTGTCCACTCAGCCTGGAATACTCACTTGGCAGCTTCCTCCCAATATAACCAACCATCAGCAGCCAGCCCAAGTGACACCCCAGCATCTCCTATCTGGACAGATTCAATTCAAGCACAGAAGAACACTTTCTCACATCTGGCATTGAACAAGCCCCTCCAGCCCTCCCAGATGGATCCATACTACGGATAGTCTATCTTGGATTATGTGACACCAAGCAGTGGACTAAGATCAGCCTGATACAGATACTCCTGGGCTTGCTGCTGCCCTTTTCTACTCTTTTCTACCTTCCATTCCTTCTACAGTCCCCTCCAAAAACAATTTGACCCAGATCAAATACTTTCTTATATTGTTGACATTGAATGTTCACCAATCCTTGTTATTGGTCGACTAGTCCCTGCCCAGTACAAACTTTGTAAGTTACACTTCAGTCCTCTCACCCTCTATGCTTTTTCTGTTTCGACCCCGTGAGAACCCTCAATCCAGGCAAGGCTGTCTATGATGTTCAATGGTAAAAGGTCGGACTAAGGGCTCTTCTGGTTTTGTTGTTTCCGCTTATGCTTCTTGTACCACTTTCATAACTATCTTCCAGCAAAGTCTGAACTCCTCACTTTGTCTCTTGGATGGAAAGCGGGTGCATGGAACATCAAACCACTTCTACCGCTTACCGGAGCCTGCCCTCACAACGCTGCCATGAGGCCAGGCCAAAGGCTGCGGCATACACCACCACCTTGTTCCCACACCAGCAAACCTTGTATTGCTGGAGTCGGTCATCCAAAGCACAGCAACAGCAGCAAAACCGCTGCAGCCCCCAGATTGACGACAATATTCAAGATGAAAAAGATCTGAGACACCTGCCTGGCACTTGCCACTATCATGCAACTGCTTTTTCCGTCCATTTGTTCCGGTTCAACGTTTCGCTAACGCGAAACTATGGCTGCACAGTTCCATGACGGCGGCCCCGGTCAGCCACCCGCAATTCCAGGTCCGCACCCGCACTTGAATCCGCCAAAAAGATGCGACACCCTTCCTCGCGCTGAGGAGGTCGACAATCAGCTCATCGCATGTGCACATTGTCGCAGGAGTTTTCATCCATCTTGCTATCGGCCGACTCCCGACCAAGCTCCGTAAGTGCCGTCTTTCTTTCCTGAGGCTGGTTCTTTCATGGGCGATAAACTGGACGTCTGCGTCCCGAAACTCGCGGCGCGCGCCCCTGCGACACGACCCCACCTGACGCATCCATCTCGCCATTGCTCAACCGATCTCAACTTAGTTCGACGCTCTCGCCGGCAGGAGGTGTTGGTTCCTATTGACAGCCTTCGTGTCCGGAGAGCTGCGGTCCTACGTTTCCTCACCGCAACTATTTTCGATATTTACACCGGCCAACTCCACCGCTTATTTCCGTGTCCTGAAACTGCTGTTCATTTGTCACTCATCACTAACTAACACGTCTTTTCAGTTTCACTTGTGCGCGGTGCTTTGCTCAAACCCAAAGAGAAAAGATTCTGAAGTCTAATGATGGGATTGCCTCGAGACCACCGTCATCCGCCAAGAATTTGTCTACCCTCCAGTCTTCTACCAGCAGCTCAACACCTATAGCCTTGTCGAATCGCTTCGCGCCCTCCAACGCCGAGATGCTACCTTCCTCTTCATCCAAGGGTAAACCCAATCCCTTTCTTACCGAAGAAACCGACTTTTGGGCGTTATCCAGTTCGTCAAAATGTCGCTTCCCCTCGTGTCATAATGACGCGGACCAAAACCATCTAACGTGTGAAGCCCACTCCAATATGAAGCTCTCCGTCTCTCCGAAGAACGCCAAAAGTTCGACAGTCAAGCATTCCGATACAGTGCCTGCTCCACGTCACGACTCTCTGCATAGTGTACACACTAATGGCAATGGCTACACCAATGGCTCGAAACACCTTGCTGATGCCAGTCCGTCACCTACGAGCAGCCGAAAGAACTTGGAAGCAAAGACGACAGCAAGAAAGACGGTTGCAACCCGGCGCCCATTCGTTCCATCTGCAGATTCCAATTTAATTTCAAGACCGACTCAAAATGGAAACTCATCTGGAACGACAGCTGCATTTCCCCAGCGGCCCACGAAGTATTCTCCGCGAACGTCTTTAGGCGACATGCCACCACTCAAAAAGCAGCGACTAAACGCCTTGAATGGCGAAGGGTCAAGCGCTCGTCCCGCAAATTCAGCTTCGCCATTGGCACGGCCCAGTGGTTTTGGAGGCGGACAATCGAATGGAGGAACTGCTTCCCCGCCACGGTTGCCAACTTTGACAAAGGTTGACGATGATACGCCTTCACTTTCCTCTGCTGCTGAAGCACGGTCAGCCAGGAACAAATTCAAATCGATCCCAAATCTTACCTACGATGACTACATTCACCATAGTCCGCCTATATCATTGCCTCGACTTGGCAATGGTGATGTCCCTGGCCTGAATATTGGGACGGCCGTGGGATCTGCATCGGCCCCAGTCAGCGGCAGTGATGCTGATTTGAGTTCGAAAAAGTCATCCAGGCACGCGTCTATAGAAGAACATAGAGACCTCAAGCACACAGAAACGAACAAGGCAAAGCCTTCCCCCGATAACCACATGTCAGAAAACGGAACGTCCGAGAGCAGCCAACCCTTAGGGACAGCATCCAGGTCGATGCCTTCTCCCAAGGTAGCAACGCCTGCAAAAATGACCTCGGACCAAGTCGAAACCAGCGAGATTGAGAAAAATGATATCTCTCGATCTTCAGAGGAGTGGATTACTCGCACGCCTCCACTCGAGCAGCTACGTCGGCGTCTGGCCGAGCAACGCGGGAACGGTTCTACTTCACTAGACGCATATATATACGGGCAAAGCAGTTCCAACGCTCCTCCCCCTGGAATGCTCATTCAAAAGCCACTCAAACGGCCCAAGACTATTGCTGCTGAGGACGCATTCTCAATTCACATGGACCCTCGATCCGGTAGAAGTCGGCCACATTCTGAGGAGTGGTATAAGCAAAAAGAGGAAGAGATCGCCGCGAGGGGCGGTCGCAAGGCGAATTTCTGCAAAGGAGTCCAGCGACTCGCCGAGCAGCGCCGTAATGAGCCCCAAGATGTGGAGTCCTTCAAGGAAACTCTGCCAGATCGGGTACGGAACGACGACGAGTGGGTTGCAGCTGCACTATTCTTCAGAGATCGAATATCAGGGAGGTCGACCGGCGCTGCCCCAAAACCTCCACCTGCGGAGGTAGTCTCGCCTCCAGCTGTGAGGCAGAAACGCAAATATGTCAGGAAAAACCAGTCGCTACCCTCTCAACCTGCGCTTGGTGGCAAGAAGGCCTCTGGTGCCGGCGGTGCATAGAGTGCACAATCTGAGTCTAGACTGGGCGATATAAACTCTGCAGTTCAGAAGCCTCTCGAAGTACATCCCGCGGTAGTAGTCGCACCTGTGAGGGCGGAGCGCAAATACGTCAGGAACCAGCAGCCGGAATGCCGTCAACCCGCGCTTGGTGTCAAGAAGCTTGAGGCCTTTCGTCCCGGCGCTGCATCACAGATTGAGTCTAGACTGAGACATCTGTGTTGCACAGTCGCTCGTAAGAGCGTGATGAGAAAGGACCCAAACAACAGCCTCAGTGACGTTGAAAGCTCGCAGTCCATGTCTAACACGGAACACTCTGGATAAGTGTAATACTTGGGAGACCAAAACATGGTCCAGGGATGCTGGAGACTTGGAATTCAAAAGTAGATGGGAAGCCAAGATGGCGCAAGCCACTTTGCCCGGAGATGTAGTCGAGATACTTGGGAGAAGGAGGAGACGGGCAGCGACTGGCACTTGCACGTCAGGTAATGTAGAGTGCTTGGAATGCAATAATAATTCTTCAGCAACGAAGGTAGACATAATCACACTACGTGTCTTTCAAGCTACATCGCTGAATCGAAATGGCAGCATGAATGCTAGCAATGGCAGACACGTGACAACGTGAAGCGTTCCAGACCGTGAGCGAATGATCCTAGCATGACGACAGGCCATCACATCGGGTGAAAATTTGTACCAAAAGGTATCTGTAGAGCTGCGATAATACCGTAATATTGCTAATACAATCTTGGAGTTGGTTTTTAAGTTTGAGAATATAGAGGTATGCCCGCCCTACGTCTGATATGATTGCCCTAGACCTTCGAGGGATTTCAAAGGTTTCAGTAGCTTCGGAATAGTGAGAGCGTTCACTAACATTTGAAAGAATCTCAGCAGCTCGCGCAAGGTTCGATAGATAGTCATGAATAGTTTACACCTTGAAGTTCCAAAGCTGGAATATTCGCAGATTATAGCTACTTAGTCTTCGAGGAGGATTTCATATCCCTAGGTCATCGTAACATACCGAGGTAAGCTTGGACAAACATATCCGTTGTATAAACTTTGGATTTACGTAGGATTTTCGATTTATAGTTCCATTTGCCTACCTAGGTAGGCTTGATAGTAGGCTCAAGTACTGTCCGAAGTTAAGATCTCTAAGTTGAAGTTAGATATCAAATATTTGCAATTGCAGAATTGCCTGTGCTTATGAATATATCGAGCTAATATGGTTACGGCGCTCATCTGTCACACGCTTTACCTGTCGCTCTATCCAAAGAGACCCTGCAGGGTTAGGGTTCATGTTAGCCTCGTACTTGCTTGCTGTAGTGAGCTTTGTTCTTCAGCTTTATACCTACCTAGGTACTTGTACATATTGCGGAACTACAGCTATTTACGTAGTTTTACCCTTACCTCGTTGACATCTCAAGATCATCGTCGTATCTGAAACAAATTGTATAAACGACCGAGAATAAGGAAAGCTTCAATGCGAAAACTACAAGAGTAATTTCTCGAATTAGAAAATCGGATTGTCGATGTACGAGTATTTGCTTTTATGAACATTTCTTATGCCTTGGATTCGTCTGGAGGAGCATCATCCTTCACTGCACCGTTATCGTTCCGACGCAGGAGTAGAAGTGAGAACCCAGCGACAAGTTTGAATATTGCCGTGAGCAGGAGGCACAAGGCGGGTGCATAGTAACGATACGCAAGACCACCGACCAGGCCCCCAGTGAAAAACACAATCACAAAAATAAGTCTTTCATCTCTCAGCTTGTTCCTAGCAGCAAAAATTCTAGGATCCGAGAAGAAATCCGCCATCGCCCCCGTGGCGACCTGCGTCGGCATCGTCGGCGGCCCATTCATGCCCTTGGTCGTGACATTTTGACACCCCATCGAGAACGACAGCAGCGCCACGGCGACATACTCTGTGTCCTGGTCCCTGCTGCGGACCCTGTTGGCCCAGATGAGCCCCACGACAATGAAGACGATGACCGACTGCTGCATGAGGTCCGCAAAGACAAACGCGCGCTTCTTGCGCCCCACCACGTGGCCCAGCTGCCCGCTGAACGCGGACCCGGCCCACGACGCCAGCAGCGAGGTGATGGCGGCGACGGGCTGGATGTTGCCCGGGTCCGCCTCGGCGAGCTGCGCGGCGGCGAGCGCGAGGAAGACGATGTTGCCTGTGTTGTTGGCCGTGAAGACGCCGAGGAAGGGCACGCTGAAGACGTCGATGGCGCCGGCGGCGAAGGAGAGGAGCAGGAGGAAGGGGAAGTGGTTGGCGCGCTTTGGGTTGGTGCGAGAGAAGTCGATGTCGGTGTGCCAGTAGGAGGAGGCGCGGGAGGGCGCCATTGCTTGAGTTCCGTGTATAATATGCTGCGCAGGACAGTGAAGGAGTGTCTGGGTGAAGGGCCACTTTGTTTACCTTGGGCCTCTCGTGGGCTAGGCTGGGGTTATATGGGACGTCAGGGGAGTCCAGATTGGATCTCGGAAGTATTCGGCATCACGGCATCTGTCACGGAAATAGAATACAGACGATTCAAATACCACCGGCTGTGTATGAAAGGTACGGGCGATCATTGAGTAGACTATGATCGTTTGGACGATTGCCTCCAGAGCGATGATCGAAATGAGAGTAAGAAACACTGTATACTTAGTAGTCAACAATGGTCTTGTCTCGAAATTCGTCCAGATGTCGTCGCTTGCCCGTACGAAAGTACAGTATGTAGGTACGGAGGTACTTTGTCGACGAGGCTCCGCAAATCGCTGACTATGCGCTGTGATCGATTGGCTGGTTGTAACCAAAATCCCCGTCAATTAAAGAGCGGGACGCTCTCGGCTCCGCAGTCGGCTCCCCAGATTTCCAAAGTTTGTTTGAGTTTCTCCATGGGCAAATTTCTGGGACAAATGCATTTGAAGAGTCACCCACGACTAACTTAAGCCTCTTTGTCCCAAAATGAGGTCAATTGATGTCGCGAGGCGCTCGGGCGTGCTAGCGAGGGTGAGTTGCCTTCCCAGTGACCTCGAGCCCGCCCTCTACAAGACTAACCACCACATTCACAGAGCGCCCTCCAGCTCCGCCGCCAGCCCTCGACCACTCGCTCCCTCTCGACCGGCCCTGCCCTTCCTCCGACCTACGAGGCCCTCTACCACAAATATGCCGAAGTGCGCCGCGTCTTGGGCACGCGCCGCCTCACCCTCGCCGAGAAGATCCTCTACTCGCACCTCGACAAGCCCGAGGAGAACCTGCTGACCAACACCGACGGCGGGCGCGACATCCGCGGCAACGCCAACCTGCAGCTCAAGCCCGACCGCGCCAACATGCAGGACGCGTCGGCGCAGATGGCCCTGTTGCAGTTCATGGCGTGCAACCTGCCGCGGACCGCCATCCCCGCGAGCATCCACTGCGACCACCTGATTGTGGGCGAGCAGGGCGCCGACAAGGACCTGGCGGCGGGGCTGAGCGCCAACCAGGAGGTGTTTGACTTTCTGGAGAGCGCCGGCAAGAGGTTTGGGATCGACTTTTGGCCGCCGGGCGCGGGCATCATTCACCAGACTGTGCTGGAGAACTATGCGCGTCCCGGCTTGATGATGCTGGGCACGGACAGCCACACGCCAAACGCGGGCGGGTTGAGCACAATTGCAATCGGTGTGGGCGGTGCTGATGCTGTTGAGGCTCTTGTTGGCGCGCCGTGGGAGTTGAAGGCGCCCAAGATATTGGGGGTGAAATTGACGGGTCGCTTGAGAGATTGGGTTGCGCCCAAGGATGTCATCCTGGCCTTGGCAGGCAAATTGACAGTAAGAGGAGGAACCAACCACATCATTGAATACAGGCAAGTATCCGCGATGTATTCTTATAACTGGACCAGAGTACTGACAATATCCTTCGCAGTGGCCCCGGCGTCGAGACCCTGAGCTGCACCGGTATGGCTACGATATGTAACATGGGTGCAGAAGTCGGCGCGACGACATCGATATTCCCATTCACAGAGGCTTCGGCAAGATACCTGGAATCTACAAGAAGAGGAGACTTGGCGAGTGCAGCAAAGATATTCCAGAGCTTCCCAGGTGTCGGAAACTCAGACGATGCCTACTTCAGGTTCAAGGCCGACGAGGGTGCCGAATACGACCAGGTCATCGAAATCAACCTCTCCGAACTCGAACCCCATATCAACGGCCCTCACACACCCGACCTGTCAACACCATTGTCACAATTCAAGAAGACCGTCGAAGAAGAGAACTGGCCGCGAAAGGTCTCCGCTGGGTTAATAGGAAGCTGCACCAACAGCTCGTATGAGGATATGACCCGAGTGGAGAGTATTGTGAAGGCCGCCGAGGCAGCAGGACTCAAGCCCGCCACAGACTTCTACGTAACCCCCGGAAGTGAGCAAATTCGCGCGACCCTCGAGAGAGATGGCGTCTTGGAGACCTTCGAAGGTGCAGGCGGCATAGTCCTCTCCAACGCATGCGGACCGTGCATCGGACAGTGGAAGCGTCGCGATGGTGTCGAGAAGGGCACGCCAAACGCGATCTTCACTTCCTACAACCGCAACTTCAAGGGCCGCAACGACGGCAACCTTCAAACCATGAACTTCCTCGCCAGCCCCGAGATCGTCACCGCGATGGCCTTCGCCGGCTCCACATCCTTCAACCCCATGACCGACAGCCTCACCACCCCCGACGGCAAGACCTTCCGCTTCCCACCACCCAGGGGCGTCGAAGACCCCAAGACGCCCTTCGAAATCGGCAACGAAACCTTCAAAGTCGCCTCCCAAGAGCCCGACCCCACCGTCTCCATCGCCATCTCTCCGACCTCTGAACGCCTCGCCCTCCTCGATCCCTTCGAGCCCTTCCCGCAGTCCGACCTCACCGGCCTGGCAGTCCTCGTCAAAGTCAAGGGCAAGTGCACGACCGACACCATCTCCGCCGCGGGGCCCTGGCTCAAATACAAGGGCCACCTGCCCAACATCGCGACCAACACGCTCAACACGGCCGTCAACGCCGCGACCGGCGAGGTCAACGCGGCGTACGACTTCGACGGCTCGCAGTCGACCATCCCCGAGCTCATGCGCAAGTGGAAGGCCGCGCAGCGGCCCTGGCTCGTCGTCGCCGAGCACAACTACGGCGAGGGCTCCGCGCGCGAGCACGCCGCGCTGCAGCCGCGGTTTCTGGGCGCGCGCATCATCGTGTGCAAGAGCTTCGCGCGCATCCACGAGACGAATCTCAAGAAGCAGGGCGTCGTGCCGCTGACGTTCGCGGACGAGGCGGACTACGACCGCATCGACGCGCTGGACGAGGTCGCGACCGTCGGGCTGTACGAGATGCTGCGGAATCGCGGCAAGGGGGATGTGCAGCTGCGCGTGAAGAAGCATGCGACGGGCGAGGAGTTCCTGGTGCCGGTCAAGCATGCCGTGTCGCAGGATCAGGCTGGGTTCATCTTGGCGGGGAGTGCGTTGAACTTACTATCGAAGGGCATCTGAGCTACGTATTGTGTCGTGATTTTTTCCTTCACTGTCTCTCTGTGCGGGAATGGTCCGCTTTATGCGTACCTCGTGGGCAATAGGACTGGTATCAAAAGTTTGGCGTTAATAAGTTAGAATTTCACTCCAAGATACGATCGGTTGTAGTTGGCATGGCGGAAACATGGAGAATTTGTTTACATACTGGAAGAGAGCACATAGCGCAATCTCCTCGATACAGTTGTCGTACTTTCAAATCATGAATAGCAGCGTAGTTATTGCGCATCTCACGTCCTAGCTACGGTACATTCCAAGTTAGACCACCCGTGAAGGCAGTTTGTTATTGGGCCCCTTTAACGTCGTATTGACGTGTCGATGCAGTAGTAGACTAGAAAATCATCCCTCATGTTGCAGTACGACAGATGTTTCTTCCTTGCCCTTCCTCTCAAATGTGTCTTCTCTGGGCTCCCTAGGAGGATGATAAAACAACAAAAAACAAAAACAAAAATGAATGAGTGCGTGGAGTCCCCGTAACCACGAAAATGAATTCTGTCGAGAACGCCTTGACTAAGTCCCAAACCCCGATCCCAAGTGTTTCCCAGAACCCTGGATGTCCCTTACTCCATCCTGTGACGCCCTGAGGGAAAAGTCAATGCTTCTAAACAAAGTTGGGAGCAGTGTAGATCAAGGAACCCAAGACCGCTGCGCCGACAGAAAATCCTCCAAGCGCGGCATACCCAACTGCCTCTGCGATCTTCTTCATTTTCTTTGAAGGCCTGTCTTTAGGACCGGCCTCCTTTGGAGTCACTGGGGGAGACGGCAGACGCGCTGCCACAGCCTCACCGTGAAGTGAAGGGGTATTCAAAGGAACCAATTCGCGTTCCTCTGGTGTGTCGTCTGATATGTCAACGAACTTGCGCTTGCCCTTGGCATCGTGCTGCTTGTTGGTAGTATCGACCGAAGCGTCATCCGTCAAGTTCTCGTCAAGTGACTCGGATTCAGAAACAATCCTCGAAGGTGCCCAAGGTGCAACGGGCCTGGGGACGACTTGGGAACTGTCGTGCTTCAATTGCTCACCCGAAAGAGACAGGTCAAGGATAGTCTGTGCAGCAGCCACCTTGTTGGCTGCCCGAGCCTCAAAGAACTCGGGCTTCCCGCTCTTCCGTCCAAGGTCCGCGACTGTCACACGGTCTGGAGTCGGCAAAGCTGTGTCAGCAACTTGGACCGCGCCTGCGTTGAATGGGACTGACTCGGCGACGGTAACCGTATCGCTGATGCTGTTGAATTTGGGGACGGCTTTCTCTGCCCGCTGAGCGCCATCCTCTGATGTAACTGGACGTTGGAAGGTCCAGGGGGCAGCACTCGCGGAATATAGTGGACCCATAGGACGTCTATGTCCAAAGACGAAGTCAGAAGGGCTGCTGGGCCGTGGAATCCAGTCGGGAGACGAGTAAATGTTGCTGACAGGAGGCAGGCACAGGTTGGGCGGAAGAGCGTCGAGTGGGTGCGCGGCCTCTTGCGACAGCGCATTTGCCCAGCCAGCAGCAGGTTGCTGCTCTTCCTCGTCTTCAGGGGAATAGATATCGGAACCGTTGTAGTCGTAGGGGCTGCGGTCAGAATCAGAGGCGTTCGAGGCGATGGAGTCGTGATTCGCGTCAGATTGGACATCCGCGTTGGAGTCGAGATCCGCGTTGGAGTCGAGGTCAGCGTTGGAGTCATGATCAGCGTTGGAGCCGAGATCATCTGCGTCAGAGATGTCATCGGCAACAGACTCGTCATACATGGGCTGCTGCTCATCCCCATTCATTGACGAGAGCTCATCGAAGTCGTGTGCGGCATCAAGATCATCGCCTAGCTCTGAATCACAATCATGTCCTCGGGTGTGGTCCATTTCCTCACTCTCGTCAGCACCAGGGGCGGGAAGAGGAGACCCAACCTCCAATCCGTTATTGTGCATAGTCATACCGCTCGATGCTGGGGCGATGTGCTTGGTGGAGAGATCAAACGGCTCATGCCTCTGAGAAGATGGCTCCTCGGAAAAGTGGACTATGCGACGAGGCGAATCATTCGACATAGCGGCCTCGTTCTCGTCGCTGGAGGAGTAGTCGTCATTATCCTCGGGAACAGCGAATCTGTTTGTAGATGTGACAACGGGCGAAGGTTGAAAGGAGGTGTCTGAGGTAGGGTAAGTGGTGAAGTCAAGACCATCAACCCGCAGAAGTGCGGGCTGGTACTCTTCTTGGTGGCGATAGACGGAGCCGCCGAGGACGAATGTGTCGCCGGCATGGAGGTCGACTGCCTGTTCAATTTGGTCTCCGTTGAGGAATGTGCCGTGCATTGACCGTCCGTCGCTGATGCTGACAGTCTAGCGGTATGCAAATGTCAGTGACATGTAGAACGTCTCGATATCTCTGCACGTGAACTGACCTCTTTGCTGAAATCGGCCGTCAGCTCCGCATGGTTGCGGCTCATCACTGGAGAGTTGAACCAGCCGTTAGTGGGGGTCGGCTGAAGGTCCAACTGGGGACGATTGCTCGATCTGCCCAACTTGGCAGTTGGACTCGACTTGGTCAGGAGTATGCTCCTGCTGGGGTGGAGAAGGTCACTGGGCCTGACGACTGAGAGCCGTACGCGGACTATTTGAGAACAAGATCAGCGTTTGGTGGTGCTTTGGGGTTTGGTTCGCTCGCGGCCGAGGACCGGAAGGCAACGAGTCAATCAAGTCGCGGTGAGTCGGGAAGAAAGGGATGCGAAGACGTAGGAGAGGGAGGGAGGCAAAGCAGTGGAAAGAGGCAGAGGAGGAGAAGGATGGACACGGCAGAATAACTCACCGAAGTCCTCAGCGGGAGGTTGGTTTGCAGCCATCGTGTCTTGTACAGCGGGTCGATGGCCTGAGGCTGAAAGGGAGGTCCGAGGGTTCACGGCGTCGACCGAAGACGGAGGGAGTCGAGAGGTTGGCTGAGACGAAAGTCGAAAGTATGTCGCGAAAGTCAACAAGAGAAAGAAAGGAATCCAACCAAGTCGACCGTCGAGGTTGATTGAGGCCGGGCGATTGTTGTAAGTGTGAGGGAGCGGATGGAGATGAAAGGAGCAGTCGATTGAGGTGGAGGGTAAAATGGGGCACTAGGACCCCGGGCTGGAGCTCTTAGGCAGCGAGCTAGGACAGTAGGTGCTGATAAGTGTGCCTGCCAAACAACATGTGAACCTTCCAGTCCTGTACAGGTGGCCAAACGTTGCTGCGTTGGAAGCTGTGCTGGGATACGGATACGCCTTAACTACATATGAAGCGACAGTTGACATGGACAGTCTATCACCCTGGCGATGGGTTTTCTTTGGGCTTGCTCACAGTACCATGATGCTCGTTTGCACATGCATTGATCAGTATGGCATGAGGCTGCCCCCACTCCCATCTCCGTGAGTCCGTGTTGTCCAGGCCACCAGAAGTACCTAACAGCATGCTTGCAACTGCCATGGTAGCTACCTAGCTAGATAGATACACCCGGCTAGCATGTATTTTCTGTCTTGATAGTCAAGTCATAATCTCCCCCTCAAGTCGTATAGGATTTAGACCTCTCGCCATCTATAGCGAGTGTTCTTAAACTTAAAGGACATCAGGATCCAACGACGCTTCCGGTGCGGGAGTGCGGGGTCCCTTTGGTGACGGATTTCGGGTATTTCTGCAACCACTTTAAGGTGCACGGGTCTCATCCTGGCTCCACCGGTGCAAACTGCCCCTCACCTGGCCCGCTCTTATCATACTTAGCTTGCCCACTCTCAACTCCCGAAGGTGAAATGCTATTTCAATAAGTACTTAGTACCACCTGGGCAGTCACTTAGGATAGTGGCCTTCAGGGAGTCGCCTTGAGCTGTTCGAAACTAGGTGCTCGGACAAAGTTGTCGTCTTTGGATGTTCAAACATGATCCATCGAATTTAAATTCGCGATACATCCGGAAGTATTGTCCTGAGACGGAAGGCAGTCATTCTACAGTCTACATATTCACCTGGGTATAGGTACTTCGGTAGGCGATTCGCCTTTCTGCCCACCTGCGCAGTTGTGGACTACCTAGGTACCTACTGATATCCCCAGCTGTGATGTCAGGTGGACCCTAACGAATCCGTCGTCATTAGGCTGCACACCTCCAACTCCCACACAGATTTGGCTCCCAATTTTTCATGCTCCTCGCAAAACTTCATTCAAGTTTATCTCAACGTCTCCCGATAAAAATTACTCCCCATGTATATCGCTCTGCAAACCACAATTTCCATCTTTGCATCCCAGCATCAGCGCCAGAGCTGTAATCATTCCCCACACTTTACCCATACCGTACGACCCCGAGTTTCTGCTCATAAGTAGGACTACGACGCCCAGCTATTGCTGTTGTGCCATTCCGCACCCGACAACACATAACAACCACTCTGTACCACCGTACAGACTATGCACGACCTCCGCAAAAAAGCCCTCCTCGAGAGTGGCAAGACCATGTCCCGCAAAGCCCGCGCCCGCCCGGATTCAAAGACCGCCACGCCCATCACCTCGCCCACTGCCTCACCCTACGCCAGCAAGAATGTCTCGCGCGCCGGGAGCGTCTACGCTTCTGATGGCGAGGACGACGAGGACTTCGAGGACCACATGACGATGAGCACCAACTCCGGATCCGACCACGAAGCCGACGGGATTTCCAACAGCCGAGCGTGGGTCGACAGACTTCAGGCGCGCACGTCACAAATTGTTGCGGGCGGCCGCAGTGGCGATCGGAAGAAGATGAGCAACATGGAGAAGGAGGACATGCTGAAGAGCTACCTTCATCTAGTCCGACACTACTTTGCGCAGGCCGAGATTCGCAGTTCCATGGACGAGCTTGTGCTGGGTCTGATGCGTGCCGTCAATACCGGCAGCACCAGCGAAAAGATACTCGCACTGAAGGCACTGGCCGTTTCGGCCCTCACCAACCCGACCGATAACATACTGAGCGACCACGAAAAGGGCTTGAAGGAACTAGCCGAAGACGACAACGCCGATGAAGAAGTCAAGATTGCCGCCATTCACACGCTCGCCGTGACAGCCATGTACGGCGACGGCGGCGTCGAAGCAGCCGAGGACATGCTGCAATACATGATCGAGATCGTCGAGTCGGACGGGCAAACCGTCGGCGCCCTCGATGTCGGCGGCGTCGTCGTGGCCGCGCTGCAGAGCTGGGGCTTCATCGCCGCGCACCTCGACGACCTCACCGAACAAAACGAACAAGCCATGGAAGCGTTCGTCGAACAGCTCGATAGTACGGACGTGTACGTGCAGACCGCCGCGGGCGACAACATCGCGCTGCTGTTCGAGACGGCCGCTAAGACGGAGGAGGAGACCGGCGAAAAGGTTAACCTGCAGTACGATGCCAAGCGCCTGGCGCAGCAGATGCGCGACGCGTCAAGGGGGGACAAGAGCATGTCGAAGAAAGACCGCCGCCATCTCAAGAGCGACTTTCGCAGCATTGCAACGGGGCTGGAGCGCGGCAAGGGCCCTGGCTACTCGACGGCGATGGACGAGGACTTCAAACAGGAATTCGGGTACAGGCAGACCATCTTCGTGGGCAAGGAGAAGGTCACGGTGGAGACGTGGGCACTGTCGGCGCAGATTGAGTTGCTGAGGATTGTGCTGGCTGGGGGCTTGTCTACGCATCTTGCTAAAAACGAGGTGGTGAAGGACATGTTCTAAGCGGTGTGCTTGTCACTTAATCATGCATTACTGTCTTGCGTTGCGTGACTCAAATTTGAGTATTGGCGTTCTGGCATGGGTGATATCCAAGGGACGAACAAAGCGATTTCGAGGCAGAAAGATGGGACACCGTCACGCCGAGGGAGTCCACAAAAGTTGACCAAGTTAGCATTCCTCTAGCATAGATAGCGTTCTTGGTGGTAATTTCGACACACATTGTGGGCATTACCATCAAGAATCGTAGTTAATCATTTTCACTTCCATGGCTGTTGCACCTTCCCGACAATGCAGTGTGTTTGCCTGCTCGCTGCGGCACACTACAAAATTTACTACGCTACGAAGCCTTGTTCTGGCAAAGAGGTGAGTTATGTTAGCAAGTCTCATAACGCGCTGCAACGCTACCTATTCTCTGGACCAGAGCTACTCATGGTGACCAAACAATAGCACCAACGAGTAATGTGAGGTTGCTGTGAGCTGGGCAAGACGGTACCACAGGACTTTGGCAGATCGACCACCGCGCGGCTACAGCTTGGGCAACGAGGCTGTGAGGTCGAGACCACCAGCTGGACCCAGCTGGACTCGACACTACCACCGTTAGCTTTTTGACCAACTCACTCCCGAACGGTCCGTGTCAAGGTGTCACGAGGTCTCCGGTTACTGCGGGTTATGCGTTAACTTCGTATGCCAGCCTCCTCCCAACGAGCAATACGGTGCGCAGGCAACTCAATTTGTGCCTGACGATGGAAAATGGAAGATTGCGACCAAAACGAGGCTGGGGCGACCCCATGTCATGTTTCTTCCCGAGACCACGGAGTTGTTTTGGACAAGGTGTGCTCGAGCCGCGAAGAGGCCCCCTTTAGGTGGGAGGCCGGGGAAGAAGTGGAACCGGAACCCTCGACCCAGGAAACGGCTGGCAAGGCTGTTTGGGATGACCTCATAGGGAAAGTTGTTGAATCGTGATTGTGTGTCTTGAGAGCATGATATCCATCCAGCAGCTTGTTCCTGGTGTTTGCAAAATCCTGACCGCCACTTTTTCATACTTTGGTGAACTTGGGAACTTCTCGAATATCTGATAAAACTCTGTCTATGGCCCGTTGCTGAGGAGTCGCATTCATCAATCAAAGGGTCGCAGTGGGAAGAGCCTGGAAGAACGTCGCCACACTACCTAGGTAGCGCTGCGGACCCATGTCCTTGCTAGCCACATGCCCGCGCGGGATGGTTGCCGTGAGACGGCTCGATTGGCGCCAGCTCAGCAGTGCAAGCTACTTCCGTAGTGAGGAAGTGTGTGACCGATCACCATCTCTTCTGCAGCAGACCTGAACATTCTTGGGTTGCTTTGCAGGTGTTGTGATAATGAACGTTCCTTGCATTTATTTTGGGAGCAGCGGAACTGTGATAGGGGGCTTATTCTTGTCGGGAAGGAGGAGTTGTTGGAGGAGGAGGAGTCGCTGTACAGTATTATTATTATAGCTAGGAACCTTGGAAACGGGCACTGCCGTGCCGGTGGTTGAAGCTCCTCCTCCTCCTTCATCTTATGCTTTTCTACCCAACACCGTCTGTCACCTCCATATCACTTGAAATGATCTACATCAGTTACCAGTCAGATTCATCAGCCCAGGGGTCAATTACACGGATCTGCAACTCGGTTAGGCAGTTCGCGTGAGTGCAGGCCCCGTTGAGCCTGTCGATACGTCGTACGACCCCGGTTTTGCTCTGAGAATTGGGAAGGCTGGGCAAGCAGAGTTGCAGAGACCGGGAACCACTCAGCTAACAACCTTGCTCTACACCGCACTCGCGCGCCGCCTTGCTGCCCTGCACGCCCCTCCACAAACGCCCAAACAACAGCAACAGCAGCTTTTCCCCTTCACGTTTTCCAGCCACAATTGCGATCATATCATCTGCCTTTGGATCTGAGTCTGCCCTGCATCTGGCACTTGCGCATCATCGGCAAACCAAAAAAATCCTCAATCGCATGCTCATTCTCTTGCATCATACAATTATCTACACTAGCATTCGTTGGCTCGGACGATCGTTCGTTTATTCACTCACTCAACTCACTTCCCTGTCAGGCCCTCACATATCGCCGCCTGATTATCCTCTCTCTTTCCTCCTTCAGATGTAAGCGCTCCTCGCTCCTCGCCTCCCCGACCTCCTCCTGTGTCTCTTTCCTCGATTCCACAACCTGTATTCCCTGCTTCTGCATCTATAGGCAAAGGAGCCTTCGCACGGTCCCATTGCTCACCTGCCGCACAGCAGCCACCAACCAACCCTCTCTCGCCGACTTTTTCCCCTGCCTACATCCATGCCTTGACCAACACAAAGCAGCCCGACTTTCCTCGACCTGCTGCCCCCTCCCCCCCCCCTTCCTCTCATCGACGGACCCTCTTTACCTGCATGGTACAGTGATCCTCTCGGGGGCACAATCCATTCTGGAATCGGTAACTGTAAGGTTACCGTTCTCCCAGACGGGCAATTGAGTGTCACCATTACCTCACTTGGCAATACTCACGTCCACTGCTTTTTGTGGACACCGCCAAACACAACATGGGGGTCGACTCGAAGAGACCGCCTCCACTCCCAGCCCCCACCGAAGATTCAGAGTCCACAATCACCAAACAGTCGGATGTCGCTTCCTCTGACCACGACAAACACTCGGACGAAAAGTCTTCCTACTCTCTTCCTGAAGACGGTACTCCCGTCACTATCAAGACCCGCGGCCACATGTCGAACAAATCCCAGACCTCGTTGCTCATCGAGTACTTCGAGGGTGGCAAGGTCACCACCACTCCGGGCTCCAGCGGCTCGGCTGCCAATGGCGACCGCAAACCGAGCGTGAGGGTCCGCCTGACCCCGTCCAAGAACCGCAAGAACGACCACATTCAAATCACAGAGACAAAGTCGTCCAGCAATCGAAAAACTTCACTGTCTCGTCGCCAAGATCGCGCCTCTCCTCTAACCCCCACACAGATCAGATCTGAAGAGGCTCTGTCTGTTATGAGCGGTGACGCGGAGGATGCAAAGAGCATGAATTCCTACCAGTCCGCCACCGAAGAGTCCAATGTTTCCCGCAACCCCATCGAGGTCGAAATCGATCGCAGCGCCCGCCACCGAAGGCGCCGTCCTGCCAGCCCATTGATCCCTTCCCTCGACAGCAAGTCGTCCTATCAGCCCGGCGACATGTCAGAAATATCCGCCATACCCACCGACAGCTTCCTTGACGGATCTGGACCGTCGTCACGTTATGATGAAAAGCGCAGCAAGAGCCCTTCGCGCGCCAGGGAGGTAATAGGTGGCGCTGCTGCCGGTCTGGCCGCTGCTGCCGTTGCCGATAAGATGCGCAGCAAGAGCCGGTCGGAGCTCACAGACAAGGAGAGGATCATCATGTCGAAGTCTAGGGACCGAGACAGGTCCGAGCGCCGGCAAAAGTCCAAGCACCGCAAGAGCAGTGGAAGTAGTGATCACCACTCAGAATCGGGCAAGTCATCGCGCAAGAAACTCTCCAAGCCGAACGACGAGTCTGCGGTGTCTGGTGCAGAGTCTAGTGTCCTCTCATCAGCCATCTCCGGTAGTCACCGTTCTGGGGATGCTAGCTCGATGCGTTCGGGCGCCTCGCGATACTCGATCAACAACCCCAAACTTCTAGAAACAGTAGAGGATGCCATTCGACGGCTGATTCTGCCCGAGTTGACCGCCATCAAGAGGGAACAGAGCAAGCGGGAGGCCCGACGGAGCTCGGTGTCGAGTGAAACGACAATGTCCAAGGATGGTACTAATAGCGAACGTCGCCACTCTGCTTACTCTAGCAAATCTCGCGAGACACTTGGTCGCAGGGTAGTGTCAAGAGATAGAGAGACAGCGCGCCACGAGTTGCTCGAGAGCCCTGCACCTAGTGTGGACCAAGACTCTGTCGACGAGTCTCTGCACGAGATCGAGCACGTCTCTCAAGGTGATCACAAGCTCAAAGCCGCAGCTGTGGGAGCCGCTACCGGTGTTCTCGCCGCATCTGCGATGCACGAAGGCTCAGCGAGAGAACAGCGTCGTCGCCGGAGAGCCGAGGCAAGGAGTCGCCAATCCGACCGATACGCCGAGGAGGACGACGATGAGCCAGCACTTCCCATGCCTCTCATGAGCAGCGAGGTCACCCCAACAGAAATGACAAGGACATCGATCTTGTCGGCCGATACTGAGCGACCTCACTCAGCTACCGATGAGCTGACGCCGATACAACGCGTTCACAAAGGCACACCTTCTCTCGAGTCGACATCGTCAACTGGAACTAGCAGCCCTACCCCGACAAAGAATTCGTCAATCATGCAATCTTCTTTGGGTCTTCAACATGCCAACCTTTCCCATGGCGATCTAAGGACTCTTCCGCAACGGAGAACGGGTACTTTTGAACAGGAGTACAACCAGGAGGTCAGCCGGAGAGCACCGGTTCCACCTCACACCCAAGATTTTGATGACGAAGACGACTTTGAGGATTCGGCTTACAGCAACTACTACAATACTCAGGAAGTGCCCCCTCCTCTGAAATATGTTCCGTATCAGCCCGAGCGCCGGGGTCTTAGCCCGATTCCCAGCGTATCTGGGTATACCGAGGGTGGCAGCGAGGTCAACCAGCGAGCATCCAGAATCTCTCATAGGACTTCGGACTCTTACTCGTCACCATCCAAGTCTCTCCGTAGAGGCGGAGAATCCCAGGAGTCCTTTAGAGACGATCGCAGCGTGGAGAGCTCTCGAGCCGGTCACAGGAACACAACCTACACCGATGATAGCGACTTTGATCGCATCCGGGCCGGCCAAGGCATTCGCGCTGTTGGTGCCAACCCAGACTTTGTCAGCTCCCCAAGTCAAGTTGAGTCACATGTGGCTTCCCTGGTGGAAGGCTCTACACTGGACGAGTCTGTCCTTACGGGCGAATCGGGCTATAGAGACAGCATCCCATATCGTGGCAACCGCGCTTCCACCGAGGCTGCTGCTCTGCTTGCTGGAGGCGGTAGGCTCGACGAGGTAGCCAGTTCCCGTGGCGAGCAGACACCTGAGCCTCCCCGTGTCGTTGAGGAGGATACAGTCAGTGAGATGTCTGAGTCCGAGGGTCAGGAGTCGCATCACCAGGAGGAATACGATCTCGACCAGTATGGACGCAAGGTCCCTCGCTCAAAGTACCGACAGTCCCCGACGACGGAAGCTGCCATCACTGGTGCTGCGGTTGGTGCTGCTGCTGCCGCCATCAGAGCCGCCAAGAAGGGCAAAGGCAAGCAAGAAGACTCCGAAGAACAGTGGGCGGGTGAGGGCGTTCAGAGGAATAAGTCCTTCAAGGACAGGACACGCGAAGGCCATTTGCCAGCAAACACACCGACGCACAGCGTTGACCGTCTGGTTTCCGACTATGAGGTCGGGCACAGCGCGCTGCCAGATGTCAACGATCCCATGCCAGAGGCAGAATTCTACGGCCACGACGATGACTCCCTGACCAACCCATCACGCATGAGCGATCGATTGAGCGCCACCCAAGAGGCCACTAGGGGGCAATGGCAGGAGGATGAGCCAACGACGCCGACACAGGAGAGCATGCACGGCCGCCCTGGCCTCACTGCGGAGGAGGCCGCTGGTGCTGCTGCGGTTGCAACGGCTGCTGCGATGGCTCACTCTCACAGCCGACAAAACAGCGAAGACGCTGACGCAGAGTGGTATCGCACCTCTGAGGAGCGCAAGAGGGACACCATTGTTACGAATCCGTATGAAGGCACTAGCCCGCTCGCCAACGCCCCTGGCCTTAACATCGAGCTTCCGAGTGGTGCTCCTCGATTCGACCCTCACACCTACGATCAGTACGGCACCCGCAGTCCATTTGGTCCCAAAATCGACGAAGGATACATTTCTCAAGGTCCAAACCGAACACCTGATATCAAGGGCGCGGGTATCGACTACACCTCTCAACCGCCACTTCCTAATATGACAATGCCTTTCCTGAGCCGTGAAGAGCCGGACTTCATGAGCGGTATGGACCAGGGCATGGGCTCTCCCATGTACGAGGCTGCCACGGGTACGGGCATTGACCGCATCGAGTCTAAGGACATCATTGCGTTGATGCAGCACCTGATGGTTCGCGATGCGCAGCGCAGTGCACGAGACACCGAGATCCTGCACACCCTGGTGCAGACTGCTTCGGAGATGCGCAACTCGTTCGATGACATTAAGAAGCTGGTCATCGATAGTGAAGAACAGGTCATTGACGAGGTCCAGCAAAACACTGACCGCACCGTGAAGCAATACATTGGTGGTCCCCGTCCATTCCCTGGAAGTGGTTCCAGATCTCTCCAGAATGGATCCCAAGGCGGAAGCGATCACGACAAGAAGGCTCAAAACCTCTGGCGACGAGCCATTAAAGGCCTCAGTTCCAAGGGCACGAACGATCTCACTAGGATCGAGGATATGCTCATGCAGCTTCTCGGTGAGGTAGATGTCCTAAAGGCACAGACTGCTCACGGCGGTAGCAGGCCTTCTCTCGACAACCTCCAGCCGGCTGTTCAGTATGAGCAAGACCGAGGCTATGAGCCTGAGGGTCAGGCTGGCACTTCCACTACCAGCTATGGAAGTCAGTCTGGTCATCTCTCCATTCCTCGCAATCCGTCCGCCAAATCGGGCTACGAGCGAAGGGTGTCAGGCTCGGGTAATCGGATAAGTACCGTGCCTGAGGGAGATGAGGAAGACCAGTATGATGACTCGAATGTTGTTGTGCACAACCGCAGCGGCACGGACATGATGAGCCCTGTTCAGGAGATCACACGTGGCAACTCGGTACCTTTGGACACCCCGCCTGGACCATCGGCTGGAGCCCGAGTGTCCATGAGCAATGACAACACGCCGCGCGACAGCAAAGGCAAGAAGCACAAATCCAGTGGCTCGTCCAGCTGGTTTCCCAAAATCTCTCGTTGGTCTGAAACCACGGCATCCAGTTTGGGCAAGCCCTTCCGCAAGTCCAACATGACGGACGCGAATTCTTTCCGTGGGCCTTCTCGCTCCGGATCTGACCTCGCAGACTACGAGGAATATCCTTTGGCAAGCCCGTTCGGCGATGACATACTCCACACGGGGTTCTCAAGCACTCACCTGCACCCGCAGTCAAAGCAGGCTGATTCTAACCAAATAGAGACTGCTAGCAACAGTGACATGCAGTTCACGATGGCTGGCATCAGCCGGACGCCTGTGCCGCCCACTGATCGGGACAACGAGCAGCATTCTGAGGATGACGACGATCTCCCCCCGAACAGTCCATTCCTCGAGCAGCACATGGAGCATTTGGCAGCTCAAGAGGAGGATCCGAAGTACAAGGCGCACCGCAATTCGGTGAACTTGCAGCACCCACAGCCTCGTCAAGGCCAGACTGAGCACTTCCGCACACTCGAGACCTCGGCGCAAGAGTTCTCCCCTATGTCACCGGCCTCGGCCGATTGGGCCGGTTCGGTCAACAGCCTCAATCGCTTCACCACCGGCGCCCAGGGCTCCAGCTCTGGACACCAGGCGAGATACAGCAACGGCATGGACGGTGCCTCGCAGGGCCAATACACCTGGCAAGGCAGCAGCTCATCGCCAGGCCCCGGCGCCTCCAGCTCAGGCGGCCCACCACGACCTCCCAAGGAGCCCCTCGAGCGTGGCACTCAGTCGCCAGTGCAGCGCGGCGTGACTCCGACCCGGAGCCGCATTTCCACCCTGGGCTACAAGCCCGTCGGCAGCCCGAAGCCCGAGAACCGCAACTTGTCGAACGTCATCGGGCCTCCGGCCCGCAGACCTAGTGGACCGCGTGCCATGGGCACGCGGAGCCCGGCGCCTGAGGGCGAAGAGCGGAGGAAGAAGAGAGGTAGGCGATTTTCTCTCTCGTTCTCCAAGACCAAATAGATGACTGGTCTTTCTTCCCCTCTTTCGATGATTGGACGATGAATGGATAGACACATAGATTCGGGCGGCTGGAATTGACAAGCACAAGTATGCTGACATTTGACTTATTTTGCACTGAAACAGATACCTTTGGCACCGTGGGCTCATCGGAGCAAGATTCGGACACCTTCTAGAGCAAGGCGGGCTCGCGTCTTGACGGATGGCTGCATGCAATTGATGACACTTGTGATCGGTAGAGACGGTCGGCTGCGGTGCGACACGTTGGGGATGTGCCTCGCCGCGTCAAGGCGCTCCGTCGAAGCATTGAGATTCGTGAAAGTGCACGGCAGTGGAGGACGCCTACGCCTACTTGGTCGCGTGTGGTGATGGGCGTTAAAAAGTGGAAGCATAGCAGAGACAAGCGTCGCATTCAGCGAGAACGGGAGAAGGCTCGACTGGCGCTGAGTGCTAGCCTCGCAGCAAAGACACATTGCCGTCGTCGTGGAACCCGGAGATGGTGGAAGAGCTCGAGGTTCTGGCGCTATTTGCGGCGCCAGGTGAATGTGGACTACCGGAGCAAGACTGGGTCTGCTGGTCGGCCCACTGGTGATGGAAGGTCGACGCGTGCGCAGGACTCTGGGAGTGATTCGTCGTCTTCGCCCTTTCAGTCAGAGAGATCAGTGTCGACTTCGCAAACTGACAGACTGAGGCCTGCGTCGACTGGTTCGACAAAGGGCGAGGAAGAGGCTCTGCCGGGCCAGGCTGGGAGCAGTCAAAGCAGCTACGCAAGGCTTCGGGCATCGTGGCAGAGGCGGCTGCACAGGCTTCAGCACAGCGATAAGGAAGATGAGACTACGGCGTCGTCGTCTCTCCAGCTGGAAAAGATGCAACCTTCATCGACAATCTTCATGGTGGACAAGCACGAGTCGCCTCCATCGTCTGCCCTGCCTGAGGGTGCAGAGCCAAAAGTTTCGTCGTCCCACTCGCGCTCGCTACATGGTCCGCTCACTTCTTACCCGTCAGGCGGACCACCAGGATCGCCACCATGTGCCCAGTCGGACGACGAACAGCCACTACAGACGCAAGACGCAGGGTCACTGACAGCAGCATCCTGTCCACCGCCAGCGCTCAAGGAGCAGAAAGCCTGCAGAAAAGGCTCAATTTTCATCTTGCCTGACACAGGCTCTGTGTCTGACCTCAGTCTTCACAACTGAGCGGGAAAAGCTCTTTTTATTTCAACGCATATGATTTTCAACATCACGCACATCAGTTTTCGCCAATAAAAAACCACACTACAAAAGCCCAAACCCACGCGGGTTACAGCGATGAAAAGCGATGGATACATACACCTGACAATGCGAAGGTTGGGATATGCATGGAGGAGCAGGATTGAAGAGCATCGTTTTCTTCTTCTCCCCCCTTTTTTTTTAATGATAACACGATATGATCACGGCCGGAAGATTTCGGAGAGGGTGTGCACAAGCGAGAAGAGAGACGGCGGCAGAGAGAGACTGTCCCGCGACCTCGTCTCCTTCTACTTTCTTTTCAAGACTTTACATTCTGCATGTGTTGAGCATCATGTTAGATACCCTTGGCAGCGTTTACAATTTCAAGCAAGCATGGTTTTGCTTTCGACCATTTGTTCATCGTTTGTGTGTGTTGTGAGAGCGAAGTTTGTGGAGGTAGGCTTGCGAGTTTTTTCAAGGCTTCGGCGCGGGGGCTGATAAGTTGGCTGAAAGGGAAGTAATTGTTTCCGAGGCCTAGCCGCCCGTCCACTGACTGCGTATATAATCCTCGCCCAACGCGGACTGGAGGCGCACGAGGCCGCTAACACCAACAACACCTCCACCCTCCTCCGCCATGGCGCCGGCCTTTCTAAGCCATGGTCCATGTCCCCAGCGTCTACGCGCCCGGGCCAAGCTGGAAACCATGCGGCACGGCGCGAACATGGACGAGGCACTGGCAGGGGTGGACGCCGGCGCACACCGTGCGGCGAGCCGGGGGATCGGGTGGACGGACGCCGTGCTGGTGCTGGAGTGGGCAGAAGCCCGCGTGATTGACGTGCAAGATCGAGAGGGGAGGACGCCTGAGCAGGTAGGTGCTGCAAGGGCGCGGTTCTGCTTTGGTGGCTAGCATTCACTCTCAGAGAGAGAGAGAGAGAGAGAGGTGTGCAGCGCTCGTCGTTGATCAGTGGGAAAGGTAGGTACACTTGCGGCTTCAAAGGCTTGTCAATCGGAATTGGCTCTCCAGCCGAGCACCACTTGAGCTCCTCCTCACCGTGTGCCTTGTCGCTGAAGGGGCGGACCGAGAAAAGTTCGCAACCGAATTGGTCGCACAGGTGCCACTAACGGCTGCACAAGCTGTCACCTTAGAGCCGGTGCCTGTGGATGTGTTATTCCGCTCGGGATGGAAGGGTAGGAATGAGCTGGCATGTGGTCGTGATGGCTCGTCGGAATCCCACAATTGAAGCAAGCCTCGGAAATTTTCACCAGTGAGCACAGAAGCAGCTGTCTCTGTATGACACTGACATCCATCCTTATCAGCCATGCCACGAGTAGAACAGCACTGCCTACGCAGACTGCAGGAACCAAAGGGCAAATCATGGCTTTCTGACGAGCTAGCCCGAAGTACACTCGGACTTGCTTCTCATGATGAACATGTGAGCACTATGAAGAACATACTTCGTGTAACGTAACTGAGATCTAGTATGTATGGACATGTCATGAATACCACCGGAATATGCAGAACCCGAGCACTCACTCAGATCCTTGCCTGGATACCTGACTGGCATAGTAGTAATTACTGTACAGTACACTGTGGATGTCAAGGCAATGCACTACATGGTATTGGATCATTCTTCACACATGTGGTGCGATATTCAGACCTGTCTGTCCACAGACGTACTGCACGTGGAAGAAGTGCGAGAGTCCGAGACCATATGAACTTCCTCTGTTGGGGAGGAAGGGCTGGATACTCAGAAACGCCGATCTTGGTGCTAATGCATACTTCGTCAAAACTCTATGTCTCTGTGCATTGAAGGACTTATGAAGATGCGTGTGTTGATGAGTAGGTAGCTAGCTGGCTCCCGAAGACGTAAAGCCCCTTCCGACGTTGCTGTGAAGAGCAGTCTCCACATCACATCTGCCAATTTGGCCATCTACCCACATGATAAAACAAAGAGAGAGGTACTCTGACCTGAAAGTCAAACATGAGTTGTACCCAGATATGCAATTGGGCCGACTTGACATGAAGTCCAAGCCCTGGATACTTAGTACCTAACGTGTAGGCCACCATGCTCGAACGCACTACTTCCGTTTCCCGATGAGCAGCGCGTCAAGTTTAGAAAACAGGCGTTCGCAGATGTAAAGGTACCTTGCATGGCAGACCTCTTCGAAAATGCTTCGAGCTCAGGATTCGCAATGCCGGCCAAAAAGACAATCGCCAATGGGCGGATCTCATGTGAAATTCGAGCCTTGTACCGCGTATAAGCCACCTCGCAATCCTTCTCTCCTCTTGTCTGATGAGCAGTGAATCGCGTGATGAAGGAGGGACATCGCATGCTATAATTGTCTCGGAAATGCTATTCCAGGTCATATACATAAAGTTCGAGCCTTGCACAGCCTACAAGCCATATCTCACTCCGCTGTGCTCGTGCCTGATGAGCAGTAAAATCGCGTGATAAAGAGAACTTCGCATGCCAGAAATGCCTGGGAAATGCTTCAAGGTCAGGGTGCACAAAAGTGTTGGTCCAAACGACTGTCGCCATTTGCCAATGCGCCATCGCCATCTCTTTTGTGTCACGTTCCTCCAACGGGCCGCGCTGTTGGGGCCCTGACTGGGGTTTTCATTACCCCCGAATTACCTAACGAGGAGTAATATCAACGGCTGGGCGAGGCTGAACTGGTATAGGTGGTAGTGTGTGCCAATAATAAGGGTGCATAGGTGTGATGACCATAATTTTACCATGCCTGCTCATGCGGAAAGTTGGTGAATGCCATGCCCACAGCAGCGGCGCACCGTCCGAACCAAGATCGTCCCTGCTACGGGAAACGTTTTGTGCAAGCGTCGAGTCCGGAATGGCGTGGCACTAGTAGCTTCGCTGGTAGGAGAGTTGACAAGCAGACAAGTTGGAACTACTGGGTACTTAGTAGGTTACCGCAAGGACGGCCTCTAGCTGCGGGTACCTAGGTACTACTGTACAGTAGGTCCCCCTTCATCCAGTGACTCAGGAACTGACAATGGAGACAAACACACACACACACAGACACAGGCTTCTCTATGACGGCCTTGATCAATCAAGCCCGGGCGGCCTCGACTTCGGGTCGCTGACCATCGCAGGCTGGAAGCATGGCAAGGAAAATTTGACAAGCAGAATTTTCCCCCTCGCGCTCTGGTGTATCGTCATCGAGGTGAAAAAAAAGTAGACGGGATGAATCAGGCTTCCAAGGGACCCGCTGGCGGAGTTTTGTGGCCCTCGTTAGCGTCCTTTCCCCGGATTTTCGCTTGGAAACAACACCTGCCAGGGCAGACAGATCCACTGGCAAGGGGCCGAGAAGGCGGGTGACGAGCTGCTGGGGTTTCTTTGCCTTTTGATGAACTGTTTTCGGATGCGCAGAACTTGTCGTGACTCGTGAGTAGTTGTGTATACTTAGTACTTATTACTTTGTACTTTGTATATGTTGAGGTCACGATCAAGAGTAACTCGCCAAATGTAGGCGTGCAATACCAACTCTGTCATTCGAGCCTGATGCTCTTCTTCGTGGCGTCCCGCCGTGATGGCGGCCCAGTACCGTGGCAATGGCACGGACAGGCCGCTACCTAGGCCAGGTTCCTCACAACGGGCCAGCCCTAAAATCTGGAGCCGAGAAACATCTTTGACGTTTGTCGTCAAGGATGAGCAGTCCACAACGGACAGCCCGGCGAGCTCCCTTGAAAGCCGACACAGGCCTCCTTCGCCATGTTGCTTTATTTGGATGACACGATGTTACAAGTGACTCCAAAATGCTACAATGGACTTCTTGAATCAGCGCAATCCCGCCGTGTTGGTACTATATGTGGGATCCCATCATACATAGTATTCTGTACTGATCTTCCAGCCTCGTCAGTCCGCAGCCCCAACCTGGGACTCACCGAGCCATTGTCTGCTCAACGTGAACGCCATCTTCTTCATCCATCATGCAAACTTGGTCCCATGGTACACAAGACACGAAGGGGTGAAGTCCGAGGGTTTCGGCTCGTTATGTCGCCAAAAGAAGCACATGGTGTTATGCGAGCTCGAGATTCGCAAATCCTCAAAAGCATCCTCCACACCCCCGGCCCACAGTCGACCTTCCATGAGACCACGGAGACAACGACCAAACGGAAGCAACAAACCGCAGTGCACCAAGCACCTAGCGAAAGGATCTTGGTTTTATTCATGGGCTCACAAGTACCTTCACGCGCAAAACAATATGCGAAGGGTACCAAGGCCAGCAGGGCAGGGCAGGGCAGGGCAGGGGAAGAGTGCGACCAAACATGACTAACAAAATGTCGCGGAAAGGGAATCGATGGGGTAATTCTTACCCCATAGAAAACAAGGCTCACCTAGGCGCAAGGCCTCATGACCACCAGACGAGACGCCATCTCGTAACGCAATGGTCCCTCGGCATCACGCGTAGGTAGGCCTGCCCCCCGGAGCTCCCCTGTGCCGCTTATTACACACAGTACTGTCCATACTCTTCCAGGCTGGCCTTGCCGTTAACTGCAAAGCGTCCAGGCGGTATCCGGCGGCTCCTTCAGCGGCACAGCGCCCTTCGTCGCCTCTGCCAAGGTCTTCTGAAGCGCTGAAGATGAAAACTCTGTTCGTTCATGCGGGCTAAAATATTGTTAGTGAGAGACTTTTTGGGCTGTGCTCGGCCCTCTCGCGCCCGGGAGAGGGGAGGGCAAGAAAACCCAGACTGACAGGTTTCACGATCCTGTTCTTTCATCAGCACACAACAAGGCAAGGTCTTCAAGGGAAAATTCTTCCCGGACTGTGTCATACCTATAGCCCGGTTACCAAACCGGTCACGCGGTGGCATTTTCCTTGTCCTGCTTTTGGATTCTACAGTGTGCAATGATGTAAATTAATGTCATGGTTTTGCAAATTTCGTTTCCAATTCTCAAGGGGGGGCGTTGGCCAGTGTCACTACGGCCCCTTCCTTCCTACCAAGGTACTTTTGTAGTCCTGGATATATAAGTCCCTGCCCCCCTTCCTACCCACCCCCTTCTCCCATATATCATTACACACACATTTCCAGTGACGATCTAAACACTCCGGTCAATATCAAGTCATCGTACTTGAGTCTCTGCAACAACTTCAAACCTCACATCACAAGTCTCATCGACCAACAGCCACAGGACCCACAAAAGTCCTCTCGGCATATATTCAAACGCACAAAAAACCACACACACGAGAAAACACACATACACACATCACCACCAAACAGCAAACACAATGCCTCGCTACACAATCACCGAGCCCCACCCCTCCGTCACCCAAAACGCCTACATCCACTCGGGCCGCGGCGGCGCCGGCAACTTCATGCGCGCGCCCGTCACCACCGCCCCCGCCGGCGTGCCGACGCCGCTGCCCCTCGCCGCCACCGCCTCGCACGGCTCGACGGCCTCCTCGCGCAGCTTCTACTCGGGCCGCGGCGGCGCCGGCAACGCCCACTCGGGCACGGAGCGGCCCGCGCTGTCGTTCGAGGACGAGTTCAACCGCCGCCGCGAGAGCTCGTCGTCGGTAGCTAGGGGCCACATGGTGGGCCGCGGAGGCGCGGGCAACTTCGCTGCTGCTGCTGCGAGTGGGCTTGTGGTGACGGAGGAGAAGACGAGCAGCAGCAGCAGCAAGCGCAGGAGCAGCAGCAGCTCGGCGGGATCCGTGACGAGCTCGACGAGCGCGGGGAGTGAGGGCTGGCGGAAGAGGTTCAGCGGTGTTTTCAGCCACTGAAGAAGACGGTAGCTGATGAAAGTTACCTCTCTTTTTTTTGTGGCGGGTCATGGTTCCAGTTGACCTTGCTCGACGCAATGGTCGCGCCAGCGACATCGACGCCACGCTCTTCACTTCTTCCTGCTCATTATCATGCGCACTATAATCGACAATGCATCTCACGGCATTCTATTGGGAAACGACAAAAAAGAACAAGGCGAGAAAGGGGAGAAAAAGTCTTATGATTTTGATTTGGGAGGCGACTTCCCGCAGTTTTTTTGATTTGGGTTTTTTTTGGGGGGGAATTTTAACAAAGGTTTCGGGCCTCAGCTCAAACGGCAAAGCAAGAACGGTTTTCTGCGGAGGGACGGATTTCATCTCTCGCGGGTCCCCTGGCTGGCAGACTCCAGGTGGAAAATTCAACATTGCGAAGCGGCGTTTGTTCTGGTGAACTGTGGTGGCGGACATTTACCTATATACCCCCGAGGCGAGCGTCTTGAAATTATCCGGCGATTTTTACATAGCATATTGCTTGTTTAGTGTGCGAACACATACTGCATTCCACAATACGAGAGCAACGACCTGTCTGGTCTTGAACTGTCACTTCACTCATGTCCACCTGCTGCGAAGTCAATCATACCTATCATAGTCCGTGAAGAAAAGAATCATCGTTAACATGGGTATCATTCTTTCCCGTCTAGTCTGAACATGAACTCCGGCTACAGTACTTGACATTTTGACCCATCGACATGACATGTCTATGATCCGGGGCCAGTCCACGCCACTCCTCTTTCGAGCAAACGCTCCTCCATGCAGATACAGATTACTGCTTCACTCGCTTCCATCGTGTTACACCGCTCCAACTGTCCAACTGGCTGGCCCTTCTCACGTAAACTTGGTGTGAATGATGTCTGGATTCTCATGCCAGTCATCAATGCTGACCCACATCTGTGTCAATGTCAGCACTCGCACACACTCACCACCAGCCAAATCACCCATGTGGCTCGACTTACCTTCCTGAACGTGCTCAACCCAGCCAGAATACTACCACCAATCCAGGTAGAGTACTTCCTCTCCGGCGGCGCAAAGATCTTTATCCGCATGTCTTTGACTGCCAGCCTCTGCACCTCTGTTAAGAGACGATCACCAAAGCCCTTGGTTAGCGTGCTGCCGCCCGACAGCACAATGTTCGCGTACAGCGCCTTCCGCAGATCGAGGTCCGTCCTGTTGATGGAGTCGACAACAATCTGGTGCACGCCAGGGTATTCGAGGCCGATGATCTCGGGGTCGAAGAGGATCTCGGGTGCTCTGAAGCGCTCGGCGCCGATCTGTGCCATGTCCAAGCTTCCGTTAGCGACATGTCCCTAAAAACCGCTCACGAGCTTTTCATAGCAAGTGATAGAGAGATGCAGTCGGAGCGTCAAACCCACTTTCATCTTGTTCCCGTCCGGCAACGTATACTCCACTACCTTGTTCACCTCCAGCTTGACCTGCGCCCACTCCTTCTCCTCCTTGCGCGGGTCGTGCGCGACGTACGAGACGGCCTCCTTGATGTGGCGCACGACCTCCTTCTCGGCGCTCGTGTGGAACACGTACCCGCTCTTGCGCAGCAGCGTCTGCAGGTACTCGGTGATGTCGCGCCCGGCGACGTCGATGCGCTGGATGCTGTTGGTGATGGCGAAGCCCTCGTACACGGGCACCGCGTGCGACACGCCGTCGCCCGCGTCGAGCACGATGCCCGTCGTGCGGCCCGACGCGTAGAGCGACAGCACCGCCTGGATCGACGTGTAGAGCGCCGGCACGTTGAACGTCTCGAAGAGGATCTGCGCGGCCGTGTCGCGGTTGCTGCGCGGGTTGAGGGGCGGTTCGGTGAGGAGGACGGGGTGCTGTGGTGGGTGGGTTATGATTAGTTTGAGGGCAGCTTTGGTGATGGAGGACATGCTGCGGCCAGAAGCTGCGGCGCCGGGCCTGGCACATTAGAGCTCAGAACGGGGAAAGGAAGCTAGCTGACCTCTTCACTCAACGTCTTCAGCCCGTCGTCATACACATATCCCCAGATCTTCTCCATATCATCCCAGTCCGTCACAATGCCATGCTCCAGCGGGTACCTGATCTTGAGCAAGCCCCGCAGCTCGGTCGCCGCCTTCTGCCCGATAAACACCTCGCCCTCGAGCGCGCCCGCCAGCACGCGCAGGTGCTTGGGCCGCCCGACAAAGGACGGGAAGTAGCATTTCGGAAGGTCGTCGCCTGCGAAGCCCGCGCGGATCGTGCCGGAGCCGTTGTCGAGCACTATGGGCGCGTTGTGGAGGGATTCGGTCATTTTGGTTGGTTGGTTGGTTTGGGAGAGAGGGGGGGGGGATCGAGGAGGGAGAGCAGAGCCCCTGGTGGGTCGCCTTTGGATGGGATTTGATCTGATCTGGTACAGTCGCGTCGTTTTCCGCTTGAATAGGCAGCTGTGTAGCTGGTTCCGCTCGCTCAGTTGCTTCCTTCAGCTTGCCTGACCGCTTGGCCTGTCCCTAGCAGCAGCCTTCGCGTCGTGTTCGGTGCTTGTTTCGAGGCTGTTCCTTCGATAGTTGAAATTCCAAGCTCGTGATGTGGGGTGATCAAAAGAGTGTGGCACTCCGAATTCGAAGGGAATAGGAGCAAGATCGTCGTTTTTGTCGTCGTTGGGGTGGTGGTGGTGTTGGTGGATACTTCACTGCTGTGACAGGCGGGCAATGGACGTCGTTGCTTTGCTGCATTGGCTGTCAACGCGATTCAACGGCGTACCAGATTTATGGACAGGGGACCCCTGTTCACTCGCAGGGGCTCAACCACATCGAAGCTTGTCATTGATCCTCCAAAAAGTATCACGAGATCTGGTAGATGTGGTACTTGTTTGATTAATAGGAATATCTCCTTAGGCTTGCTCAAGAATTTGTCCACTGCCGGTCTATAGCACTAAAGGTATTGATAAAAGTTCATAAGTCTAATTGTGTGTATCTGACAGTAGCAGTGATGCCCGAGCGGCCTGCACCCAGGTCCCGGCACTCAAAGAACGCGCAGCATGTTCACCACCAGATCAGACTGTTCTTGTTGTGAAATGTAACAGTTGCTGGTGCAGAATACAGCGTGCATGCAACAAGGCACTAGAAAGTGCAGCAATTACGTCCAACACAGGGCTTAGGAGGCTATAGGTGTGTGAAGCCGTCATCTTCGGGCGCCCCAATATATCTCTTACCATCTTTTGACAACACGGAGCCAAGCGTTCGCAGATGCGAATACCAGATTACTGGCATGAAGACGTGCATACGTCTGAGGAGCATATTGCTTGCAGTCGAATTTAGACGTACAGAGCTATTGGCCTGCGTGTACAATGTCTGCACACACACCACATGTGCAGATTTGAGTAAAACATGCGGGATTGCATGTAAAGTATCCAACGTTTGAAGTACACCTTAAGAGAGTTCCAAGTATGACTTTCAATGCTACGCAAGGCGGACGTGTTTGTAGCTATGTAAAACACAGCTACTGAACCGGAAGGCATCCCACATCCGCCTCGGACCTTGGTATTGCCTCCACAACAGGACCGCCGGGTCTACCAACCCGCAAGATCTCACCCTCGCTGACTTGCGGCCAGTCGAGATCCTCTGAGAGGCCAGCAGGATTCTCCATGAATCCCAGAATGCGATCTTGCAATGCCTTGGACACTTCGTATTGGAAGCCAGAACTTGGACCCCTGAAGTCGTCCTGAGTACCAAATATGTAGGCAAGGTCTACGTCATGGTATGCTCCCAGCCAGGGTGTTGGAGAAGTGTTGCTGAAGTTGCCGGCAAATTCGTAGCGATAAGTCGCATTCACAAAACGGCTGCGCAGGCTGGACGCCTGCGACGAGGGGCACCTGAACAGTAGGTTGGTGAGGGCGTCAACGAGCCTTGGATCTGGACCAGCGACAGGATTTTCGGGGAAAGGAACCACAGCGGCCACACCGTCGTTGCTTGTGAATGAGTAGATTGCCGGTTTCTGTGCGAATTGCCCCCGCAGATAGCGGTCGGTGTAGTTACTGAAGACGGTCTTGTTGTCTGCAACAGGGAAGAAGCCAAGGCGTGGATTCGTGCTTGCGATGGTGACCAGTTGCTCGACGGGGACTCTGCGCATGCAATCAAGTTGCGCGGCAGGAGCCGTTGCGTTGCCGCAGCCGACTTGAGAGGCAACGTAGGTGAAGTTCGAGTTGGTGGGATCCGCGCTTGAGATACCAAGGAAGACACTGCCGGAACTCATCACGTAGCCCTGAGCAATGGGCTCCTCGTATTTGTAGAAGCTCTGGAATTCAGTCGAGACCGCGCCTGCGGATTGCCCCTATTGAAAGAGTCAGCACTGGCTTTTCCTGGCATGGTCGGGCAACTCTTGATATTACCCAGAGAGTGATCCTGCCTGGGTCCCCTCCAAAGGCTTCAATATTGTCGCGAACCCACTCCAGAGCTGCACGCTGGTCTAGAAGCCCGAGATTGGCATCCTCAAGTCCGGCCGCGTTCGGGAATCCCATGATATTCATTCGATAGTTGATGGTGACCGCGATGTGGCTCTGTGTCCTCTGAACCCAGTCGGCTGGAAGCTGGTAGGGAATATTAACACCTCCGCCGACGAAAGCACCACCGGTCATGAACATGATGACTGGTAGCTTCTTTGGTCTACCAACAGGCGTCCACACTCCCAAGTACAAGCAATCCTCGCCTGACGAGGCAGCATATTCTCCAGCAGATGCGTTTTGGCCGGGTCCTACTGGAAGCCACTCCGGTACCAACTGGTTGAAGATCGATGGGGTGCTAGAAAGGAACTGCGGGCAAGAGAGCGGAAACTCTGTAGCATCGTGTAATCGGGTAGAATCCGCTGAGATTTTGACAGGCGGAAGCCAGCGCCTGTCCTCAACTGGCGCTTGCGCGTACGGAATACTCAAGAACTGACGCACATTGGGGGCAGTGCCGTTGATGAGGCCCGCGTACCGGCCGGATTGTGTCGTCACAACCAAGCTGCTGACGTTGCTGTTGTATGGTCGAGCCTGGACGGCGACGCTGAGTGATGCCAGCCACAAGAGACAAGATCTGGTGGTATGCATTCTTGCAACGTCATGCGCCCCAAGCTGAAGTCAACGATGGAGCTGGGCTACTAAGGGGTTGATCGGGTCCGTTTACTTTGCTCGTTTTATCTCTTTGCATTAGAGACTAGATTTCCGCGTAGCGAGCGCTTGTAGAAATGAGAGTGAACTCATCTAGCTTGTTGGCGTGACAGACCAACCTATATAAGCTACCTTAGTTGGTCTCTTGATTGGTGGGACTGGAAGCCGTGCCGGTGCCCACGAGTTCCTCCGTAATTACAGCAGCCCATGAATTGGCTGCCGATGCTAGTCCGTAACTGACAGACCAACCTACCTAAGTATGTAGGTATGCTACAGGAGTTGATCTCTTTTAGGGCGGGAGTGGAACTTCCCATGACTTAGCTGCCGATGCTAGCCCGTTCTAGAACCACCAAGGCATTTTCGCTACATCTATACGAGAAAGAGTACGAGGCTAGGCACAAAGCTTCCTCAACATACTAAGGGACAAAGAAAAAACGCTAAAAGTGCGGGAAGCACTTGCCAACCTCGCATCTATAGAGTGTTGGAGTACATGACCTCGCCTCCCCTTACTTGAGGCCACCCAGATAGCAAGCGGCAGCGGCGCGATACGGGACCACTGCGAAGATTGGGATGATAGGGGTCTGTGGAAGCTCCAGACTTGCAGTTGGAAGTGAAAAAGCGTGGTATGGTAGTTTGCCCAGGTGGCCATCAGGAGCGTGGCTTTGACGAGCTTGCAAATTTGGAAATACCCAGACTCTCGAGTGGACGTTAATTTGGCGTAGCAAGAACAATGAGTTCGTCGACGTGATATGTACGACCTGGCCCTTCTTGGAACTCGTGGATCCGACCGTTTCGGTCCTCGTATGAGAGGCATAAAACCATATGTCGACCTCGGCCATGACGATATTCCCTCCCCTCCCACACCACATGGGATAATGAGGAACTTCGGGGTAAGGTTGAAGATTGTACTCAACTACTGAGTACAATATAGTGTATTGTACTTGTATTACTTAGCAGTGATGGTACAATATACTCAATTGGGCCCACCGGCAGTAATGACGATAACTTTTGGTGTTTAGCTCTCAAAATACGACTCCCTTTCCCAGTCACCCTCTGTGTAAGACAACTCCATACCCGAGAGATCTAAAAGCTCGTCGCTAGAGCTGTTGGAGGTAGTAATCATAATAGGATTATCTACCCAGTCCTCCTCCACCTCGTTGCTATCGTGATGTAAAAGAGAGAAATCCCTTGATCTGCTGGGGTGTAGGTAGAGTAGTGAGGGCGAAAAAGTAGAACCTCGAGTCGGATCAATTGACTATCTAAAACGGAATGCGGTGAGAAGCAAAGAACACCTCTGAAACACACGCATCCTGTATTGAATCGTAGATTGGATGAGGATATACGGGAGATGATTGAATACAGTGTATTCTGCAACACTACTTCGGGGGCGGCGTTACACTCCGTGTCCCTGATCTACATTGGCCTTTCACACGAGATGGGATGCTTGTTGGATCCATGAGGCAAGTAACATGAGATGTACACTTTTGCTTCGTTCGATTTACATATCCCTATGCTTGATCTCATACCTGAGCGAAACTTTCTGTGTTCGCTAGGCAGCACTCCATCCTGCGTCATCTTCACTAGTCTCATCAAGACATGATCATCACTAACTCCCACCAGCAGCACCAGCTTCATCCATCCTTGAACGCCCGCACAAAATCTAACAGAGGCAGAAACAGTCAGCACAACTTGTCCCTGAATCGTCTGCGCAAGGAAAAGCCGGTCCTAAAAAAAAAAAAAGCGGGTATGGGGGTTGGGGTAAAGCTCACCCAGCAGGAATATCCCAATATTCCAATAGTGCGCAAAGTGCCTCAGGATCAACACCAGCAGGTCCTCCTGGATGCTCGGCTCCGCCAAGTCGCCGCCGTTCTGCTCGCGCCGCATCTGCCGCGCGAAGCGCAGCAGGATCGCGCGCGGGCCGATGATGGAGCACGCGAGCGTCGGCGGCGCGAACCCGATGAAGTCGGGCGACCACGTCTGGAAGACGCGGAAGAGCTCGGCCGCCGGCTGGCGGTACTGGTGCAGGCTGCGGGCGCCCACCGGGTGGCTGTGGTGGTGGTGGTTGGTGTTTGGATGCTGCTGTGGTGCGGCGGCGGCCGCGGCCGCGGCGGCGCCATTGCTGGCGGGGAGGGGCGCGTGGCCGGGCTTGGGGGAGGCGCGGGGCGTCGGATCGTTGAGGATGTCGACTTTGCTGGAGGGCTGCATGAAGAGGTTGAGGCCGGGCACGGTGGAGGAGCGGTCTTCGAGGAGGGAGATGGCCAATTTTGCGCTGCGGGGATGGTGAGTTTGGTTTGGTTTGGGACAAGGGATGTATTGGCTTGAGACCGAGCTTTGGGGGAGAGGGAGGGGACAGGGGCTTACGAATGGATCATGATTCGGCTACAGAGAATCCAGTTGCTCTTGGCATATGTATCCTCGTCAAACTGGAGGTTGTTTATCCGCTTGCGGAAGTTTTCGTGGTAGAGAAGAGAAAAGCAGCTGACAACAGTGTCGATGTCGCTGATGCACTTAGTCGACACGCGGGACTGCTGCAGTAGCTCCAGCGAATGGGCGAAGATGACATTCGTGACAAGGAACCACGCCCTTTCGTCCTGGTTGGGGCAGTCCTTGAGCGTCTTCCAGCACTGCAGGATGTCCGAGCTCACTTCGGCAGACCGCACGGGCGTGTTGTTGAACCAGGCCTCGTCCGAGACCGGCAGCCGCACATGGCACCGACTGCGGTCCACGATGAAGGGCCGGCGGCTCGTGATGGCCTCGAAGGTGTCGAGCTCCCAGATGCTCCACCAGGCGCGGCGCTGCGCCTCCTTGGTCACCCACTCGTCCACCGACTGTGCGCTGGCGTCGCTGTGGCGGTCGACCAGGTGCAGCTTGAGGTCCCAGGCGAACTTGATGCACGTGGACACGGTGAGGTCGCAGCCCAGGGCCGGGCGGCACGTCTGGTTGTAGGAGGCGAGTAGTATGACGCCCTGCAGCCAGGTGAAGGTGCGGGTGAAGGGCTTGGACTGGCTGACGATGCCGTTGTATATTGCCTGGGCCTTGCGCGCGAACTGGTTGCCGCGCTGCTCCGGGCTGAGATGGCTGAATTGCGGGGAGGAGGAGAAGCGTGCGGATAGTGCCAGCATGCCGTAGATAATGAAGACGCTGTCTTCTTTGAGATTGGCGTATTTGTCGTTAGTGCCTTCGCGGAGATAGGTCTTTTTGAAAGTTGGCCGGTGAAAGAGGGGAATGAAGACTTGCACACGTTGAAAGTACAAGTCGAGGCTGGTGAAGGGTGGTTCAGTCAACACAATTGGTAAACATGAGATGAGATGACATGGGGTGAGATGAGACTGGCTTACAGTTCATCCACCACATTGGGTGGTATACCAAACACCTCCGTTTGAGAATTGAGGCTCAAGCTCGGGTCGATATGGTCGACTTGTTGCATTTCCGTATCCGTGAGATCCGGCGTCGGCACATGATCGTGTATGAACTCTGCTTCTGCTTTCGTAGAGACCGTGATACTATTTTGCTCGTCCACCATCATGGGCCTTGGAATGATGCTCTGGGTGAGAGGATCCGGCATCCAAATATCTGGTAATGTCTGCGCCAAATACTCGAGCATGTCTTGGTCCGTCGGCGAATGCTCATGCAGCGGGGGCACGTCGGTGAAGAAGTAGTTGTCCGGCGGATACTGGCCCCATTGGGCGTTGCTGTCACCGGCACCACTGGCCACCAGCGCTGGGTCGTGGCATGCAGCGGGGGGGCGAGGCGCCTCGACCGACGAGACTGATTCCCGGCGGAGGCTGTCGCCGCCCGGGTGCGAGAACCGCGAGCTTGCGCTGGCGTCTGATCCTGTTGAAGGGCTCATGTCAATCTCAATGCTGCTGCTGCTGCTGCTGCTGCTGCTGCTGCTGCTGATGATAAAGTCGTAATGAAAGGCCGTGCGCGGCAGAGATGCCGGCGGGGCGGCGGCAGCGGGCATACCGAGAGTGCTTGCGTCGTCGCCGACGGAGCTGGACGTGATGCTAGAATTGCGGTCTCGTTGGGCGCGAGTTTTTGACTTGCGTTGGGGGTAGTGACAGTTATTTCGTATGCGCACGCAGAGAGAGCATGATGGCTTCTTCCCGTCACCTGAAGATGAGAAGAAAGGGCGTTAACTTTGTTCGCCATTTCCGTAGTCATTTTATTCATGGTTGCAGTCGTCGACCGCGGCATCATTCAATGACATTGTGTCATGTCTTCTTACATTTGGTCTTCTTCCTATAGACAGATATGATAAGTCAGCAGAAACTCTACGATCTGCGAAAAGTAAACGAGAGGTAATTGAGTGCTTCAATTTGGTGTGACTGTGAAAAAGCGACAATATCGGGGCGGTCTCTCAATGGAGGGAGGGAGGGGGGGGGCGGGTGGTGTGGCCGAGTCGGGCATTCGCTTACCGTTTACACGCCTCACAGGCGCGATTGATACTAACGTGGTGTTCCATCTTTATTTTTCAAGCGACGCCTTAGCAATGGAGCCTCTTGACTTGCAGCAGCGCAATCACAGCACCGAAAAGAAAGAATCCGACACAAGAGTGGACGGCGATGGGGACGGCGTTTACGGAGAAGACAGGCTCGGGAACGCGAATTGGCTGTATATGTAGGGTCAAATAGCTTTTGGGAGCCCTTACAAAGAAGAGGCAAAGCCACCAGTCATGGGGGAAGCGGGGGTTTGCAGGTCTACAGACAGAGTTCTGCCCCTAAATCGACTAGTGGATCCCAGCGCTCGGGCCCCACTAGCAGGGGAGCCCCCCCTGTGACATCTGCACCTTAATTACTGGGGAAAATCTGGGGAAAAGCGGCAGCTAAACTGCATCCAGCGGCTGAGCAGGGATACCTGGGTACACTCGGGATACGACAAATGTCCGGAGCCGTTACCTGGGGCTGCCAGGTGCTTTCTTTAGTGGAACCTTGCACTTTCTCTCTTTCCAAGGTTTCAACCTCACAGCCAGTCTGACCACACACAATTTACACAAAGGTCAGCATAATCTGAATCAACATTGGCAAAAGCCTTGTGTATGTACTGCACGCACTGCGTGTCTCATTTGTGCTTGAACCATCTGCATCACATAATTTCTCACGCACCCGACACTATTTCCCCTGCTTCCTTCGCCCTGTCACTGTCACATGTCCTGTCATAAAAAAAGCCCGCTTTTTCTATGCTTACTCTCCGTCCTTCTTGTTGCGCAGGACATCATGTGCATGCCACCACGACCTGATCCTCTTGCCATAGAAATAAATAGGAACCGTCGACAGAACCAGCACCAGCTCCAAGCCTGCAATGGTATTGAACATCTTGGCAGGACCCCATTGGGCAAACCAGTCATTGAGCACGTCTGGGAAAGGGTTTCGAGTCAGCACACCAAGATACGTGGCAGATACTGCGCGCGCCTGCTCCACGCCCGGGGCCCGGGGCCCGGGGTCCGGTCTGTTGGGAGCCGGGGAAGGAAAAAGGGACATCACTTACAGGTAAATGCAAAGAAGACAAAATTCTTGAAGGCCATGGAAATAATGAAGATTTCCTGGTTGATATCACGGAAAGCATCAACGAGGTAGGCCGACGAGGAGATGGCGCTCATCTGGACTGTCACAAAGCACAGTCCGTACATAACCGAAGCCTGTGAGAAAGTGAGGAAAGCGGTCAGCATGAATCGAACTCGAAACTCAAAACATCAAACGACGGTGTACTTTGTACTTACCGCCACAGGGCTCTGGCCTTGGGCAATCAGATTGCCAAACAGGCAGTACCCGAGGGTCGAGAACACCGGAACCAGCACCATCAACGCCAGCCTGAACTCAGGCTCGTACACGCCCTTGTTCTTCTTTGTCATCCAGCGCGACACAGGGTCGCTGATCATACCAGACGCCACGCATCCCAGGATACCTCCCACCCACGGGCCAGCGCCCATGTACCCTTGTTGTGCGACCGTGAGGTTGTAAGGCGGGCCAGCAAAGGCTTGCGCAATGACAAAGTTGGTGATGATGAACCAGACCTGCGTGAAGGCGATCAAGAACAGCGCCCAGACCACCGTGGGGTTGAGCAGCACGTAGAACGGCTTGACCAACATGACCCACATCGTCTCGTCCGTGAAGACGCCGTGGTACAGCCGCAGACGATGCCAGTATGGTTCGCGTTGGATGTTGCTTGTGCCTGTCTCGGTGGCCACGAGGTCCAGGCTCATGTCCTTGGTCTCGATCTGCTCGACGCTGCCTCGTGTCTTGTCGTCTTTGATGTCGGACAAGGGTATCACCTGTAGGGCGGCACCTTGTTAGAGAAACTGCAAGGGACTGGCTACTTTTCTCAAACGAATCGCCAGATTTATGCGTATTTAGGGAGGAAGCTTGACTCACATCCTGGGAAGCTGTATCCAGATTCAGCAGGTCACTGCGGTTGAACTGCGTCTCCCACCCGTAGAAGAGGCTGAGCACCCAGCCGATGCCAGTGAAGATGGAGATCATGTAGAAGCACCACCGCCAGCCCAGGTCCTCGGCCGTCTTGCCCGCCAGCAGCGTCGGCAGCTGCGCCATGCCCGACTGCGCCAGGACGTAGACGGACATGCGCGTGCCGCGCTGGTGCACGCAGTACATGTCGCCGACGAGCGAGAACGTGACGCTCTCGAACATGGACATGCCGAGCCCCTGGATCACGCGCGAGCCCAGGAAGCTGGCGTACGACGTGGCCACGCCGCCCCAGATGCAGCCCGCGAGCATCACGGACATGGAGCTGACCATCAGCAGCCGCTTGCCCCATTTGCGCGCAAACGCCGAGATGAACACGGCCGACGCGCCCGTCGCGCATAGCTGGTAGCCCGTGAGCAGCGACACGCCCTGGAAGTCGGTGTTGAACTCGGTCAGGAGCGGGATGGTGATCGGGGCGATGATGGGTCCGACGCTGTATGGGTTTTCATGCGTCAACAACAACACAGCCCATTTTTTTGTCTTTGTGTCAAGGTTTCAAGGAGCGACAAGGAAAACGGAGAAAAGCAAGAAGATAGGGTGATTATAGCTAGGTGGTAATTACTCACGCTCCAACGCAGAGAAGAGTGCAGTAGCAGTACAGCAACAAGATTCCATCTCGTTGCCACAGCGGCCAATTCAGCGGATCGTTCGGGTTGTTCGAAGGCTGCGGCACCAGAATGATATCCGCATATTTGCCCGTGCCTTTCTTTAGGTGGGCTGAGCGGAAGGCATCGCCGGTATCACTGTCGCCCTCGGCAGTGTCCATAAAAACAGTGCCAGGGACGTGCCCATCGTTGGCTTTGGGTTCTAGAATGCCGAGCCCCATATTTTTGATAGTTTTGGTGGTGAAATGTGATAAAATGACACAATTGTGGGTGCGATTAGGGGGATTTTATTTATAAGTTTTGCCGGGAAATGCTCGTAGAGATAGTTCAAAGTTTGCAACAGTCTCAGAAACGTCAAACGATTCCAAGGTTATGCGATTGTCGATCCGATTGTCTTGGGAACACTTTGTGGTTCCATTCACAGCTGTTCAAGCCCTTGGATTTTATATGTCCACGGCTGACCGGACTAGACTACTAGATTTGGATCTCAGGACTACCTAATGACTAGACAACGCCAGAGGCTGCCCGACTAGCCTCCATCCAGATCACAAAGTTCAGTTCTAAAGTTGTTGAGGTGCCCGCATTCCTGGGCATCGAGGTCAGGTGCTCGTCCGCCAAACGCGGGTCTAAATCTTGGGGTACACGGTCTAGAAATGGGAAACTAAAAAAGCCACAGCACGGCATTATGGCATTGGGCACGGCGAAGGCGGGAAATATTGGCTTTCCCCTCTCCTTACTCTCACGCCACAACAAGAACTACTCAAAACACCGAGCCAAGATGGCCAACATAGTGTGCTCATACTAGCAGTACGGAATCACGGAAGTAAGTGTATTGTGATAAAGGAAGACTCCTCGTTGAGGATCTGGACTATATTACACAGCACGAATTTGTCAGCTCCACTATAATCTGCATTGTTCATCCTTCCCCCTCCACAGTTTTGGTATCATTATCTTATCAGATCGAACATACACCTGGACATATTTGGTTGACCCGAACGAGTCCCCTAGTAGAATCTGATCCATTGGACACCATGGCTTTGCCCTTCAACACCAAGTTCCATTGGACGGACGCCAAGTCCAAGAAGCCTACTCGGCCAGACGACCCATACAAATACCTCGAGGGCTTTGGCAATGACCACGCCTCCGAGCTCCTCCCCAACACCCTGCCCATCGGACAGAACAACCCCCAGCAGAACGCATATGGCTTGTACGCCGAGGGCATCACGGGCACGTCCTTTGGCGCGGACCGCGCACACTCGCTGAGGGCGTACCTGTACCGCCGCCGCCCGTCCGTCGTGCACGGCGTCATCAAGAAGATCCCAGACAACCCCACCCTCGCCTCCGCCTTCCTCAACGAGGGCGCCGAGGTCTTGCCCTGCCCGGGTCAGCTGAGCTGGAAGCCCTTCATCATCCCCGAAAAGTCCGAGGGCATCGACTTCGCCGCGGGCATCCACACCCTGGGCGGCTCCGGCCAGCCCAATGTGCGCGAGGGCGTCGCCTACCACGTCTTTGCCTTCAACACCAACAGCCCCAACAAGGCCTTCGTGAACCAGGACGGCGACTTCCTCATTGTCGCGCAGGAGGGCCACCTCGACATCAGCACCGAGTTCGGCCACATCTACCTGCAGGCAGGCGAGATCGCCGTCATCTACCAGGGCCTGCGCATCAAGGTCGACCTGGTCGAGGCCAAGAGCCCCAAGGGCGCCCGCGGCTACATCATCGAGACCTGGGGAACCAAGTGGGAGCTGCCGGAGCTGGGGCCCCTCGGCCACTGGGGACTCGCCAACAAGCGCGACTTCCTCTTCCCCACCGCTGACATCGACACCAAGTCCACGGGGCCCTGGTCGATCGTGTCCAAGCAGAACGGCTCCTACTACTCAACCGAGCAGGGCCACACGCCCTTCGACGTCGTCGGCTGGCACGGCAACTACGCACCGTATAAGTACGACCTGACCAAGTTCGTGTACCAGAACTCGGTGTCGGTCGACCACACGGACCCGTCGATCAACACGGTGCTGACGGCGGTGGGGCGCGACCCGCAGGCGCCCATCTGCGACTTCCTCGCCTTCGGCCCGCGGTGGGATGTCGCGCTCAACACGTGGCGGCCGCCGTACTTCCACCGCAACTCGGCGAGCGAGTTCCTGGCGCGCATCTACGCGCCCGAGGGCCACCAGGGCGGCGGCCGCTCGTCGAGCTTCGAGCCCGGCGGCGCGAGCTACGAGAGCGGCTTCACGCCGCACGGCATCGCGGACCCCAAGGCCATGATGGCCGAGAAGATGGAGCTGGGCCCGATGCGCTTTGGCGAGGGCCAGCTGACGTTCATGCTCGAGAGCTGCAGGAGCCTGCTGTTCACGAAGTGGGCGATGAAGGACAGTGGCGTGCTGGAGGCGGAGGACACGCCCGAGAGCTTTTGGGATGCTGTGCCGGTGAGTTTTCTTTTTAAAAAATTTTTTGGAGAGTAGGTGTGCTGCTTGACTGTGAGACGCTTACTGACATTGTTGATAGGATCGGTTTGCTGGCAATGAAGAGGCACAGAAGCTTCTCAAAGAGCTTGGAAAGATTTAGAACGGAAATGCTGCAGGGTGGTCGAGTCACGAATCGTAGTCTGATCGAGATCTTATGCACTCCAAAGAGGCCCGAGCAAAGGAGTTGAGACTTAAATAGAGCTTATGGTTTTAGACCGGTGGAATCTCTTCCGTAGTATGAGTCTCATCAATACACTTGCTCTTGACTATGAAGACTCATGCGCGCCTATGAGTCCCAGGTTCGCATTTTCAGCTGGAAATTTACTGTGGACGTAGTGTTTTCTCACCCTTAGCAATTTGAAGGGAAACATGCATATAGAACTACATTCATTGGGCCATCATAGTCGCGGCGTGTCTCATGTCGCTTCTTTGAGTTCGCGTGGGCAGTTTTCATAATGTGCCGTTCATATCAAAAATCTCACTCGTACGCGGTCATGAGTGAGTTTTACTGGCATGTCATGTTTCCTCCAGCTGAGACGGCCAACCCCATTCCATACCAAAAGAGCGTGCTCTGATAAAGAATAGGTACTAGTACATCGTAATGCTTCTGAGATAGGTCACATAGTATTGACTATGCTAAAAACCAATGTTCTAGGCAGCAAATTTTATAGCTTCAGTAGCGCTCGGTGCGAACGAAGTATAAGAAAGATAGAATGAAATGCATGAAATTGAAACCTATGCAAGTCTATGCCGTCAATGGAAACTTCTTCGCCTCCGCAACAACATCGTACGCCCTGGACAGAATGTACGACTTATCCTCGCCCTGCTCCGGGTTCTTCTCATGCCACTTCTTCGCATGCGCCCGACCCACCGCCACCACCTCGGCGCACCGCGGCTTCCTCAGCTGCTCCCACGCCTTGAGCACCGTGGGGATCTGGCTCTTGTCCTCGGCGCGCGCCAGGAACTCGGCCACGGCCGCGCCGTCCTCGATGCCCATGCCGGCGCCCTGCGCGGCCGACGGCAGCATCGCGTGGCACGCGTCGCCCATGAGCGCGATCTTGCCGCCGGGGAACAGCCACGAGTCCATGGTGGCCAGGTCGCACAGCTTCCACTCGAGGATGCCGTCCTCGGGGATCTTGGACAGGATCTTGCGCAGCAGCGGGTCCCACGCGGCGAACGTGTCCTGGAAGAGCTTGGCGGTCACGGGCACTACGTACTTGCCGGCCTCGGCGGACGTGTTGACCTCGGGCTGCGTGCTGACGATGTTGTACCACTCGCCGCGGCGCACGGGGTAGCCGAGGATATGCTTGCCGTCACCAATCCTGTGTGATTGTGAATCAGTACCTTTTTGCCGTCGTTCGCAGTTGTGCTCATGAGATAGATGATGGGCGACCGCGGGGGGGGGGGATTACACATACCACGAAATAGTCGTCTGGTTCTCATCCTTAATCAGCTCCTCCAGCTCCGGATCGCCCTGGAAATGCTCCTTGCGCACCACACACCGGAACGCCGACGTGCCCGCGCCCCGCGGCTCGCTCTTCCCGCCCAGCATCTCGCCACGCGACCGCGAGCGGTAGCCGTCCGCCGCGAGGATCACGTCGGCCTTGTACACGGTGCCGTCCTCGAGCGCGGCGCTCGGCGCGTCCCAGTCGAAGTGGTCGACGCGCGCGCCCATGATGATCTCGACGCCGACGGCCTTGGCCTTGGCCAGCAGCACGTCGTGTAGGTCGGCGCGGTGGATCTGCCAGTTGGGCGCGCCCTCGGCCTTCTCCATGGCGGCCGGGTCGTAGCGCGTGTCCGAGACGACGCCGCTGCCGTCCCACTTGTGGAAGATGACGCGGCGCGCGGCGGTGGCGACGGCGTCCATGGCGTCGCGCAGGCCCCAGTCGACGAGGACGCGCGAGGCATTGGCGGAGATGAGGAGGCCTGCGCCGATCTGGCGGATGAGAGGAGATGGGTCAGCTTCTTTGGTTTTGAGATTGTTTTTGCGGGCGTTGTGTGTGGTAAGTATGTAGTGTTTGCAGCGGTACTATACTTACTGGCTTAAAGGCGGATGCGCTCTCGAGGCATTTTACTTTGAAGCCTTTCTCTGTGCACGCAATGGCTGCCGCGAGGCCAGCTACACCGGCGCCGATGACGAGAACATCAAGCTTCAAGGGCGCCTTGCCGTTTGCATCGCCATTTGAAGCTGTCATATTTACAGAGACCTAAGCTGTATGTACTTTGTGTGTGAATGACTGGTGGAGTGAAAGAGGTATATCGTCGGCCGATGAGTGGTGGTGAGTTTGTGTCTTGAGTGCTTGGTTACTGGAAAGTCACTGAAGTTACATGGACATAAATAAATGCCCTAAATGGATACTTCCTGTCAAGTACATGAGTCAAGACTTTCCAGGTGGTGATGTCGTTGAATGGGACAACTGTCCAGTCCATGCAAATCTTAGAAGTCAGGAGTTAGGAGTGCCGGCCTGCTGTTGAGGGCGGGTATTGCCGGGCGTTAGGGGCATTCGGTGGCTCGGTGGCCTGTAAAGATCACGGCCTCCTATTATGCATCCTGTACCATAATTCAGCTCTGAAGGACAACAATGAAGCGTGTGCTCATAAAAAGTATCACGGGATTTTGTACGCACGTGGCTTCGTGCTACTCCGTACTCCGTACCTCGTACCCCGTACACCCACTGTAGTTGCCGCCAACACACCCTCCCTAGGGAGTACCTAGCCAATGCTGGAGTTTCGATAACTCACCCGCTGACCACGGCATTTTCCCCAGGTTTTTGGAGAGGCGCAGGAACGGGAACAGGGGGGCCTGCACATGCTATGCATGAACCCGGCTCCGCTTTATCTGTGTAAGACCATTGGTCAATTACGGACCGGGGTGTTGACAGGGGGGGTGGAGCTGGCGGGCTGGCGGACACTTTACCTTGAGCATCAATGGACAACACTGAAGCACCATCATACGATGAGGCTTTCTGGGCGGTGGGGTCTGGATCGGCAATCTCACAAAGAGGCCACACACAAGCCTCAAGCGGGGGAAAGAAAGTCCCTGACTGATCCGTACTAAAGGGGCCTGGACCCTGCCGAGGATTGGTGGGGCGCTTTCCAGACCGTAATGTACGGAGAACCGATTCACAAATGAACGTGCAGTCCCGATATTCCACTGTTTACACAGTCTGAGTATATACAGTGCCTACCACTGCACCTCCCTGAAGCTTTAGAGGATGCTCTCGCTAAGAAACTCAAGCTTTAGAAGAGGAGTGTGCTGAAGCAAAGGGCAAAGGCGCTGAAGAGCACAAAGTTCACTGATTGCGGGAGCACTGTGCTTGGCCAAACTTTATCACCCCTGCACGTTCATTTGTGAATCGGTTCTCCGTAGAAGTGAGGCAACAGCGCCGTCCCGGATTGCATAGTACAAAGTACAAAATACATCCCGCAAACCAACCTGGCACGCGATCAAGATTCGAGATCCAAAAAGTCTATGTCTTCTCGAAGATACTAAGAAATCCTCGTAGATCTAGATAGAGAATACAAGGTTCTGAATATACATGACTAGCAAGACTCTACTCAATAATGACCTCCCCCCGAAGCGCAGTAGCAAAGTTCGCAACACGAGGCTGGAGCTTCTCCACCAGACGCTGTGTCTTGAATCCCTTTTTCGTCGACTCCAGCACCTCCCCATACTTCCCCTCAGGCCCATACCCAAACACCTTGACCTCCCCATCCGGCTTCTGCCCGTACGGCGTGTACGGCTGCTTGCCCACCACAAAGTCCAGCCAGTGGCCCGAGAACACCTCCGCAATCTTCGCCAGCTCGGGCGACAGGTGCTTCGAGTAGTTCATGAAGACAAAAAGCAGGTCCACACCGTGGTGCGCCTTGCCCTTGCTCGGCCCGTCAAACGGATTCGTCTCCGCGACATGGTAGTAGAACACCTCGCCGTTCGAGAACGACTTGGCCACCGCCTCCACGGGCTGCGCCCACTCCGCGTCCGTCAGCACCTGCAGCAGCTTCCCGAACAGCGGGCCCGGCTCCGTCTCCGCGGTGATGCCGTACGCGGCCAGCACCGCGGCCGCGTCCGCCTCGCTGCCCAGCTTCTCGACCGCGAGCCGGTGCACCGACGCGAACGTGTGCTTCGCCGCCATGAGGCCCATCGCGAAGATGAGGCCCTCGTCCGCGGTGTCGCCCAGCAGCAGGCGCTTGAGCCCCGCGTCGTACTTGATCTTGGGCAGGTTCGACGCGTGCAGCGCCGTCGCGTCCGTCAGGAAGTACCCGTCGATGGTCGCCTGCCACGACTGCACGGGCGCCCCGAGCGCCACGTACGCCGCGCACAGCTCGTCGCCCGAGAGCGCGCGCAGCGCGGCGAGCTTCTCGGGCCCGCTCGTGTCGGCGCCCAGCTGCAGGTGCGCGGTGATGCGGTCGTAGATGTTCTGCTGGTGCGCGAGGGTGCGGTTGGTGAGCGCCGCGGTGCCGGATTGCAGGATGGCCTGGGAGAAGGGCTGCTGCGAGGCGAAGAGGGCGGAGCTCATGATGGCGTGGGTGTCGACTGTGGGTGTGTGTGTGCGTGTGAGTACATATGGAGAGAGAATGGTTTGAACAACGGTGAGGGGAATGAGTGGGATTTGATCTTACCGGATCCAGCACTGTGTCCGGCTCCAGTGACTTTGGCTGGGTCGCCGCCGAAGGCCTTGATGTTCTTCTTCACCCATGCAAAAGCAGTGAGCGAGTCCCTGATGCCATAGTTGCCCACGCCTTGGTCTCCAGCGGACGCATTGTCCTCCTGAATATCCTTGGAGGCCAGATACCCGAATGCTCCCAGACGGTAGCTGTGAAGAGGTGATTATCAGCCAGGCTCCGGACAGAAACATGCTCAGATCATGACCTACTTGAGAGTGACGATGATGACTGGCGTCTTTCTCTCAATCGAGAAATTGACCATGGGCGCACCGTCTGAAAGAAAATTAGCTGAAGTTTCTCGCGAGAGTATTCGATTTCATATAAAGACTCACTGTACCCAGGGTCGGAGCCGCTTCCAACGCAATTGCCGCCACTGACGACCGACACAAGCGAATTAGTCTCTCATTTCATACCATACTCAAATCTCATGATAGTGTCATAGTGAACTCACCCGTGAATGAACACCAATACCGGCAAGTCATCACCAGGCTTGGCCCCCTTGGGAGTGGTGATATTCAAGTTGAGGCACTTGAACTCATCCATGTCGTAGTCATGCTGGGGCGGCAACTTGAACTGCGTCAAGGGCCGTCCAATGGCGATCTTTGGGAAAGGACATATCGGCCTAGCACAAACAACAACTCGTCAGCTTTCGGATTTCTTGTCTGTACTAGCTCAAACCAACTAACCCATATTTGGTGCCATTCCACTTGTTGTCGGGCCACGAGGTCACGACCTTGGACTGTCTGAAGCGGGCCTCGATCGAGCCGTAGGGGATGCCGTTGTACTGCTCGGTCTGAGGATACTCTGCGGGTTCTATGCCGGTCACGACGCCCAGGCCTGGAACTTCGCGTTGCGGCATGGTGGTGGACGGGGAACGGAGATGAAGAGGAATGCGATGAGGACACAGGAAAATCGATCAGCTGACGGCAATCCTAGAAGAATAACCCCAATGTCTTGGCAAGAGACTTGTTTGAGAGATCGTGAAGTCGGAAATTGATGCTGTCGCGGAGCTGAACTCTACACAGTACCCAGGTGTGGTGAGTCTACGAGGTATAGTAGCACTTGGCTATTATATCCCGGTGCTGGAAGACACCGCCTACTGAGGATTTTCAGGGTACCAAGTGCCCCCCGTCAGGACCCAGTGTAAACCTTAAAAGAGGGGTCCACTCAGCCTTGTGTCTCGAGGGCACCACCAGCTTGCTAAGACCGCTAAGGCATGTTCAGCGGCTTAGACGTGCAATGCCGTGCTTGGAACCCAAAAGCCCCCACGAGCTTCCTGTTCTGTACATGCCACAGCTGTCAAAACACTTGCCACCTAGGTATACTACGTATTTACTTTAATCCCTTTGCAATCCTTTCCTTGCCCCCTTGTAAAACAGGTCTGATGATCCCCCCCCCCCTCTGTGGTTGGAGACGGGAAAATTAGCTTTCGAGCCGGGACGGCAGCGGGCGGGCATTCCGGCGAAAGTTTGCATCAACGGGCTCCGCTGCGGCCGGAGGGGTGAGCCCGTCGAAGCCGGGATACTACACCATCGGGCTTCTTCATGACTTCGTCTTTGTGGGGAAGCTAAGACATTTGGATCTATCCGTGATCCCGGCCCCAGACTCCGGAGAATGTATGCGGTGAGCGCATGAGCATAGATCCGAGTAAGTCACTCAAATTCCCACGACCTATGCCTCCTGGGTCTAATACACCGCAAGTTCACAGCGAAACTCAAATTTCTTTAGAGTTTCACAGTCAGTCATTGTGCGCCCAACTCCAAGCCCAGTACAGCAAACTTTTCGAATACACACACACACACTCACTAGCCAATCAACATGTCCAAGCCCGCAGCACTCATCACCGGCGGCGGCTCAGGCATCGGCGCAGCGCTGGCCGAGCACCTCATCAAGAAGGGCTGGAAAGTCACCATCGCCGACATCAACGAGGCGACGGGCACCGCGAAGGCCACGGCGCTCGGCCCGGACGCGTCCTTCGTCCGCAGCAACGTGGTCAAGTTCGAGGATCAGGTGGCCATGTTCAAGCACGCGGTCGCGTTCGGCGGCGGCCGCCTGGACTTCTTCGCGGCCAACGCGGCGATCCCGGACACGCAGGACATCTACGACGACATGCCGCTGGACGCAAACGGCGACCCGACGCCGCTGAACCTGCTGGCGACGGAGATTGACTTCATCGCGGTGATGCAGGGCGCGTGGCTGTATCGGTACTATGCGAGCAAGAATCCGGTCAAGGGCGGGAAGATGGTGATGATGTCTTCCTCCGGTGGCCTCTAGTAAGTTTTTTTTTTTTTTTTTTTTTTTTTTTGGGTATTGAAAAGCCCAGAGAGAGTGTGTGTGTGACACGAGTAAGCTGTGTTCAAAAATGCTGAGAATTCCCTTTTAAGTGCATCGGCCATGAAGCCACAATATACCACGGCGAAGCACGCGATAGTGGGTCTGGCGCGATCGTTGGGCGCGCCCTTCCTGGCCAACGACAACGTGACGGTGAACGCGCTCTGCCCGAACATGATCCTGACGCCCTTGTGTCCGCCCGAGGTGGCGAAGGTGTACCCCAAGGAGCGGTTGACGCCCATGTCTACGGCGTTGCGGGCGTTCGACAACATCCTGGACGACGGGACGCTTACGGGCAAGGTGTTTGAGCTGATCAAAGACGAAATCATCGAGAGGCACCAGATTCCGTATGCCAACCAAGATGTAGAGTGGAACTTGACGGAGGGGGTGGAGTTGGCGAAGATGGCGTATGGCGACTTCATGAAGAACGGCGCCAAGTGAGTTCCTGCCAAGACATAGCCGAAAAAGAGCCTTTCTGTGCCGTGTTTTTCTATCATAGTAGTTGAAGATTATGTACGGTTCTATTATTTGGCCTTCCTGAAGTCAACTTCTAGAAAATTTGCGAAGAGATACCGCGTAGAATTTGAGGTCCTGGCTCGGAGTCCGAGTCCTGTGCTCCGGGTCAGTAGGTACCAACAGGACTGAGTGGCCATACGCTTCCACAAATGTGCAGGCCCAAGCTACTGAATGTGATACGAGGAGTAATTCATCTGCTATGGCGACGTTTTCAAGTTACGACAGCGTGGCATACTTGATATATTGGTGTGCGTAGCTTGTGAAACGCTTGGGCATTGTACCTTTGCTCATCAGCGACACAAATTATATATGCATCTGGACAGACGGGTCTCTAAAAGGTATGAATAATGAATGCTATACCATAGTAAGACTCCAAGCTCATAATAAGAAGTATGAAAGGCCACTAAAGCAATTGCCAATCTGAGTAAACGCAGATCCCCTTGCCCCCTCGCTCCCCTTTTGGACCCTGAAGGCATCGCAGCCTTTTCGCAGCCGATGGCGGGGCATCAGACCAACCAGGTAACACAAAAGTAAACAAAACAAAAGGTGAAGCCGAGACGAAATGCTTCTGAGATCTATGGGGCTATAGTTCACACACTTGCCCCGCCAGAGCCCCTTAGTAGTCATCACCAATAGTCTCCTTGAAGCTCCTCTCAATCAGGTCGATGTGGGCCTGGCTTCTGGGCGTGACCTTCAGCGGGAACGGGCGGCCCACGGGCGCTTCCCAGATAGTGTTGAACTGGTCGATCGGGTGTTCCTATGCCAAATTGTCAGTACTGTTGTATTCTTGAAATCGAGGGGCAAAAAAAAAAAAAAAAAAGAGCCTTACCGGGTCCTCAGCAAAGTCGAAGCAGTACAGAAGAACCGCCGATGCAACCCACAGGTTGGCGGCACCGACGTTCATTCCGGGGCAAACACGACGGCCTGTCGGTTCAAGTCAGTACGGGATTTTGACTAAAAAGTAACAAGGAATCCTGAGCCCAAAAGATGGGGCTGGAACAACCACAAGAAACATACCAGCACCAAACGCCCAGTGACCCTTCGCAATCTTGTTCAGGTCGTCATTCATGAACCGCTCCGGCTCGAACTTGTGCGCATCCTTGTAGTCGTTCTCGTTCAGCGAGATGGCAAACTCGTTGAACGTAAAGTCCGTGTCGGCGGGGAACTTGTAGCCCTTGTACTCGATGTCCTCGGTGCTCGTGTGCGGCACGCCCGTCTGCAGGAACGGGCGCCAGCGCAGCGTCTCCTTCATGACGGCCGTCAGGTACGGCAGCGCGGGGCGGTCCTCGAGCACGGGCAGGCGCTCGGCGTTGTGGCCGCACACGTCGTCGATCATGGCGCGCGCCTTGGCCGCCCACTCCGGGTAGCACGCGGCGCCGGCCATCATTTGCAGGATTGCGACGCGCGACGTGTCGCTGCCCGCCTCGATCAGCCCCGACAGCGCGTACGTGCGCTGCGTCGCGGTCATGTCCTTCTGTGCGGCCGAGCGCAGGAAGTCCGAGGCGAAGCACGGCTTGGCGGTGCCGTCTTCCATCTTCTTCTCAAGGAGGTCGATTTCCCGTTGGAACATGCTAGGGTGGTTTTTTGTCAGCTGGAGAGGTTTTTGGACAAAGTTGTTTTGGGGGAATGTTACATACGTAAGATGTTGGTTGTTGAATGCCTCGCCAAAAGGCCTCCACCACTGCAGAGCCTTGGGCAGATACCAGAGCACAGGCAGGAAATCGGGCAGGTTGTGCAAAGGGTTGAACTGGTGGTTGGCAATGATTCCGCTGTAGTTCATGATGTACGCCAGCAATTCGTCGGAGCTCTTCGCACGCCGTCCAAAAACGACACCCAGGATCACCGAGTTGGAGAAGCGCTGGACGGGCGCGGCGAAGTTGTGGGGGTCCTTCAGCGTCTCGTAGGCCAGCTGCTTGGACTCGAAGTTCTGGAAGGGCGCGAACTTCTTGTCGGCCTGCGTCGAGTTGAGGAGCCCGTGCACAATCTTGCGCTGCTTGCGCCATTCCTCCGTGTAGCCCATCAAGACGGTGCGGGCGCCGGCGGACATGATGTTGGCCAGGTTGGGGCGATGGGGCCGCGAGTTGATTGTGTTGCGCTTCTCCATCAGGTCCTCCACGACCTGGTTGGTATTAAGGTACACCAGGTATCTGCCTCCAATCTTCTGTGTATACCTGCACGGGAGCCATGCGTGTCAGTTTCTTGGTCCTTCAAGAGGGTGGTGGTGGTGGTGTAATGGTGAGATATGGCGCCCGATGGCAAAGCCTTTTCTTGCTACGCACATATCGCCGAGTTTCTTCGACATCTCCACTCCCCACATGCCAGCTGGGAAAGGCGTATCGAATATACTCCCAATGATGGGCCATCCTGGCAGAAGATTTGGGAACTTGTAGGTACGATTGAATTTGACGTTTGCAACGATTGAGTTGACGATGAAGGCCAGGGCCAACAGGGCCAGGGAGGAGGCCACCAAGGAGACCATTTTGACAAGGGCGTTTGCGTTGTGCTCACTCAAGTGCACCTGCAGAGACCTGGAAAGAGTGTTTGAGAGTTTGCTTGCGATGGCCATGTTAGCAGAATTTCAGATGGGGGCTGTGGGCATTTTCAAGATGTTCGTTCAACAGCACAGCAAAGTGGAGCTTCACGACACGAGCATCTAGATACCGAAGCTTGCATTACTGGAGGCCAGCCTCTGAGACAATAGTGGTCCTCAGCTACGACTCGGGAGCTATACAAATGCCGGCACCGCTTTCACCGTGCCCGGCGAAGTCACGCTGCCCCACGCTGTCCCTTTTAAAAATTGGGTCTTTCTCCAACTCGCCCAGACGGGTGATCATCGCTGATCAAATCACGAGTGGCACGTTGGAAATGCTATTCTTCGTCTGGTGTCACGTTCACGGATGTCGAAACAACCTTTTTTGGAGTTTTGAGGTTTGTGGATTTGACTTTACGGAGACCAGTGCCCAGCCCGGCCCCCTGGCATGGCAGAAGGCAAACTTGCAGATAGACCTGACTGTCATGTGAAGCACAAGCTTTGATAAAAGCTTTGATAAATCCTACAATCTAGAACTCAATTTGTTGTTTGCACAAACGAACTATCAAAACGAACTCAGAAAAGAGGATCCGGCAGCCTGCTTCCGGAAATGTTCCAGAACATCGAGATTCGTGGGCCCGGTCCGGGCCGGGCTGCTGCGGTGGCACCGAGCGGCCGAGTCCCGCAATGGAGCGAGAGCGGACGCCGGGAATAAACGCTGGCTTGTGGACCTTGGACACGTTGTGCATCTCGAGATCTTCACTGCCCCTACTGATAGGCTAGGCTCGCACAGAAATGACACTGTGTAGGTACCCGTAGTGAAATTATTCCGAAGGGCGTTCGTCATGTCTGAGACCCGCTATCTCGGCAAGCCGCATTTTCATCACTTAGGGGGTGATTGGTTCCGTTTATTTTGGCCAGTTTTTTTTCGAATCAGCCACTTTTCTTTTTTCTGATCGGTTCAGCTTTTATTTCTTTACTCCAAAATCGTTATCTCAGTCCAGAGGATAGACCCGATATTAATGTCAAATCTGAATTCGTATTGGGCTGCCGTATATAAAATAAACTAACGATTATTTCGAATCATAAATTATATCTTCTAATTGGCCCTAGGTCGCCTAAAAACCCATAAATTAAAATAAATTAGATAAATAGCCTCGAAGCTGTTTATTTAATTTATTTTGCACTATTGTTTGCCAGATCTGCTATCCCTGTCACGACACCAAATAAACTAAACATTGGCCTTAGCGCTCCCCGCGTTGAAAACTGGCTTCTGACTCGAACGATCGAACGAAATAAACTGGCCAAAACAAACGGAACCAATCACCCCCTTAGGTAGCCACCGAAATCTAAGAACGTGTCTCCAACTCCATCAGGTGGGGGTATTCATCGCTTAAACACCACCCAGGCCAAGCCGGAACGCCGACAACAAAACCACCCAGAGAAAGGGACAGACCCATGGCTACGGACGACCCGATGGGCCGAAGATTTTAACGCAACCTCCTCTGTCCCAGATCCTGGTCCGTTTGAACCTTTCCTCTCCCAATATCCCTTTCCTCTGGTCTATCCCATAGTCGCGTCGAAACCATTTACATATGGCCATCAAGGGCTTTCGAGGCCAACAGCGGCCAGCCTAGTACCAGACTCATGGCAGGGACGAATCTGCACCATCATGGGTCAGCATCAACACCGTCTCCAACAAAAAAAAAAAAAAAAAAAGGATGACGTCTCCTAGGGGGTGGCAGAGTTTCGACCTACATCACGGCGTTGCGGGCAGTGCGCTTGACCAGCTTGCCCCAGTCTCCGGGCGCCGCCCCCGAGTCCGGGATACTGTGGACGGCTCGGCTCTGGGACTGGACTGGTGATGTGCGGGACATGTTGCGGACGGCTTGCATGGCGGAGAACGACCTGCTCTGTCGAGAGACTTGTGCGGCTGCGCGGGCGAGGGCTGGTGACATTGTCGTGGAGTTTTGTGGATAGAGAGAGAGGAGTGACGAGACGCGGTGGTTGGTGGTCGGTGGATGGATGGATGGATGGTGCGTGGCGTGGACTGGGGGAGTCGGAAAGGTATGCTGTGGCTTTTCTTGGCTTCGCGTTGGATGATGGCGATGAATTCGAAGAGGCGGCAAACTTGAGTCGATTCGGGATGGTATGGTCTTAGGCGAATGGAGTTGGTTGATGGTTCTTGCGGGAGTATGTTGATGCTGTTGATGCTGTTGATGCTGTTGATGCTGTTGATGCTGTTGATGCTGTTGATGCTGTTGATGCTGTTGATGCTGTTGTTGATGATGTGGAAAATAACAGGCCGCAGCACCAATGTAATTCACGAACCCACGAAGTCTTATATCCTAAAGTAAAGAGACACCTTTTCCCAGAACAACCCTCGTCTCTCCGAACTCCCGCATCTTCTCCAGCAAGCTTTCCGTCGCCATGGCCAGATGCGCCCCGGTGCCCCCGAATCTTCCTCGTGGGCCACACTCACGAACCAACACAACCAAGGAACACGACCGTTGCGGACTCGCGGGCCTTGATGACCGGACGGGCATCGTGCGATTTTGCCAGTGGAGTGGTCAGATAGAGACAATGTAGTAGCTAGCTCATCTGCCAATGGCGGAAGGGGGCCTACTTTCTATGCTTACCCAACAATGGCGCAGGATTTCTCAGTGGGCAGACAGGCGCCCAAAGTCGACCGATGGGTGATGACATTGTCCTGCTTTTGGCCCCATCAGCGGCGCATGGTGGGCTGATGGCGGGGTGCGCCGAGTGGGTCTTCGTTGCTGTTGGTTGGATCTGGGGCTCGTCTCGAAGAGGAAGATGACATACCGGCAAGGTCCTATTTGCCCTGTTGCCCAGGTGGTCAGCAGCGCTATACATACCTTGGAGCTCTGGATATCATCAGAGCATGAGGAAAGGAGATGGATGAGCAAGACGACGGCTTGTTGTTGATTATCACTTCTGACTTACCCACTTCCATCACGAGGTGTGCGTCTCTAGAGCTGTCTGGCCACCGAAGGCACTTGGTCGATTGGCTTTCGCTTGCGTCCCTGTTGACCCACTTCCCTGGACGAGGCGGGATGGCGATGTCCTCAGCTATTGGTTCGATGGTTTGGCAAAGCGGATACCTAGGTACTGTATAAAGTACGCAAGAGACGCACACCTACCCGGATCCATGGCGAAGATACGGCACGCTGACGACACGCCGTCATGTAGACAGCAACTCACTCACGTATAAATAGCAGTCTCTCAGCAAGGTCGCCGCTCCGCCCCCCTTACATGCCCAGATACCGTATCTCATATCACTTCGGGATATTCCAGCTCAGAGGCCCTCTCAGTATACAGAATGCAGTGTGCGCAGAGCGTCGACGGTGAAAGATTCAGAGCATGGTCAAAGGCCGAGGGAGCGATGGCACCCACTTACTACGACCGATCTTGCTAGCCTTCTCGTCGTTCCAGGGCATATAGATTCCGCGCTAGGACGACTCTACTTGCCATCGCCTTCACCGCAGCTCGGTTTTGGACCGCCATCTTCACGACTCATCTGGAAAAGCCCACCCGTTTGGTGGTGCTTTCAAGCTGTCCTTGCGGATATGGGAACTTGGTGGAGCTGAATCCAGGTCCCCGTGATCCACCTGACAACTCGAGCTATACGCGGATGACAGCCAGTGTGGCACTTTGTCATGGGCTACTTCGACACCAAGTGCAACGCGTTGATGCGGATGAGGGCGAGGAACTTCATGTCCTGCCAGCACTTGCCTACTCGGAACCCCGGGACCGTTTCCGCTTCTACCTTTTTGAGGCACAGTGTTGTTTGTGTCTTGTGAGGGAGTACATGGGATCTCGGAAAACGAGTGAGACTGACCGAGATCGCAATGAGTTGTATCACAGGCACGCTTAATGAAGATGGTAGCGCGGAAAACGAGCCTTGACGAACGCCACCGTGAAGCGAGTCGGGCTCCTCAAACCGCATAAGTCGGATATGACCAAAAAGACTGAGAAGGTGAGCCTTCCGTGATCACGGGCCAGGGAACTCTTACACATCCGGTCGCCTTAGCCTCATCTCCTCAACCAAGACTACCACGTCACACGAGTACAGTGATATGCAGACATGTGATGGCACCGGTGGGCTCATCGCCTTGTTTCTGGCAAGCAAACGCCTATTCTGTTTGATTTTTGTGTCGTTGTTTCCTCTGTTTCTCTGATTACTGTCTACCCACTCTCTGCCATGTATCCAGAGTAATGCATGCATGGAAAAAAACATCAATCTACTCTCTCCGCGCCGACCGCCCGTCCATTCTGACGCGGCGGCGGCACCGCCGCCTCCTGCTTGTTCACCAGCCCCCAGAGCCACTGCGCAATGCGCACGCTCGGCTCGTCAATCGTCCACGTCACCAGCCGCGCCAGCGCCAGCGTCACCGGCAGCAGCAGCAGGTTCGGCACCAGGAACGCCAGCTCGAGCCCCAGCGGGCCGGCGGTCGGCAGGAACGCCAGGCGGTTGATCCACCACGCCAGCTTCTCCTGGCTGCGCGGCACCGGCGACACCCACCCGAACGCGTTGTAGACGCGGTCGCCCAGCGTCGCCAGCACGGGCCCGTGCACCAGGTACAGCGAGAACGAGATCCAGCCCAGGTACTGGCAGAAGGGCCCCTCGAAGAAGGCGCGCAGCGCGCGCTGCCGCGGCACCGCCCACACGATGCAGTTGGCCGCGATGGGCAGGAAGAACCACTTGGGGTCGTACACGGCCTGGGGCTTCAGGTACGACAGGTAGTACCACCCGGGGTTGGCGCGCATCTCGTCCATCTTGTTCGTGTGGCACGGCACGCCCGAGAACCAGACGGCGACGGCCAGGCACGCCCACACGAGCGCCGTCTTGTGCCGCTCCAGCTCGCGCAGGAAGCGCGGGAAGCCGCTCGTCGCCTGCGGCTGCTGCTTCGCGAGCAGGTCCAGGTCCGCCTGCAGCATGCCGCTCATGAACGCGGCGGCGTACCACGCGTCGCACACGTACAGGAAGTAGACGACCAGCGCGGCCTCGCACAGCAGGCGCGCGCGCGTGGCGGCGCGCGCGAGGCACAGCGCGGCGACGTAGCAGACGATGGAGCCGCGCATCTCGAGCGGGATGGACCACAGGTGGCCGTTGTACGAGGGCCACAGCGCGCCGTCCTTGAACAGGAAGCTGAAGTTCTTGAACTCGACGTACCAGTTCCAGACCTCCTCCGCGTACGAGTCCTTGGGCTCGGCCTGCGGCGTCCACAGCCCCAGGACGTGCCACAGCGTGATGTAGACGAAGGTGGTGGCGATCAGCGGCAGGAACAGGCGGAACCAGCGGCGGAAGAGGGCGGACGCGACGACGTCGGCGACGCGGGCGGGCTGGCCGGCGATGGTCAGCTGCAGCGACTTGTAGGTGAGCACGTAGCCGGAGATGACGTAGAAGATGGCGACGGCGAGGTGGCCGCCGGTGAAGAAGAGGCGCGCGCCGTAGAAGGTGGCCAGGTGGAAGTGGCCCTTGTAGCCCCACGCGTTCTCGAGGATGTCGCCCGACTTGCCGACGACGTACGAGTGCGCCCACAGGTTGTGGTGGTGCCAGTAGACGAGGAACGCGGCCCAGCCGCGCAGGCCGTCGAGGTACGCGGTCGCGCGCAGCGGCTTGGTGTCGTCGTGGCCCGGCACCGCGAAGGACGGGGTCAGCAGCGCGCGGAGCAGCGCGCGGGGCCGCGCCGCCGTGGCGAGGAAGCGGCGCGCGGTGGAGCCGGCGGCGTTGCGGGCGCCGTTGAGGAGGCCGGGGGAGGGCGGCGCGGAGCTTGTCTGCTGGGCGTGGGCGTGGGCGGGCCCGGAGCCGGAGGACATGATGCAGGACGGGGGTTTCGGGTGGGTG
>PYFS01003580.1:0-101166 GCA_003671545.1 Ophiognomonia clavigignenti-juglandacearum | reverse complement strand
TAGATAAGAGGAATCGGATATTCCGGCTGTGCCTCTCGAGGAGTTGGTTTTGGTGAGGATCGTGTGGGCTATATATACTGAGGTGGTCCTGCGAGAAACAGCTGTTAGTCTTTTGGATCTGTATACGAATTCAACACTCTTTTGATCCCCCACCTATTTCAACAGACTTGGTGCACCATTCCAAAACCCCTTTCCATATCTCCAGACTAGTTGCGTTACATACCATAGATAGCCATCAAGTTACATTCTGCTATTTCGATCCAATATCTGCCCCAGCATGTAAGCAATGATTCGATGGTCTGTGTACAGCATTCATACCACACCTACCTTGATAGTTTCAAAGGCTGCCCAAAGACTCGAGCTTAGCATTGCGGCAATCCCAACTCACTCAGAAGAGGATCAAAGACAGGTCTTGGGCAAACATTATGTCGTTTCTATCATTGGGTCTTCCAGGGGGCAGATTGACGGGTCTCACAGCTTACCATCAGGATTAATTGTGGAAACCAATCCTGCTTCACAACCCCTTGACCGTCGGCAAATGCTCCGCCGCAGTCTCAAATGTTTCCAACCCAGGCCTCTCCCCAGCATCTTTCCCTTCGTTGGACCCCTCCTTGACCCCACCAACAGTCCCACCCTCCTCCTCCTTCACCTTCTTCCCACCTCCTTCTTCCCCCTCAAAGAAGCCCCCAGCACTCCCAGCCATAGACACCCGCGGCGACTGCGGCAGCTGGCTATGCTCACTATTCAGCGTCATCATGCTCGCCGCGTCCCCGCCCTCCTCCTCCTGCAGCTTCCTCAGGCGGAACGGCACCGCGATGCCGTCCACATACGCGCGCTTGCCCGACGAGCCGAGCCCGATCTCGGGCGTCGCGAGGAAGCCGCCTGCTGCTGCCGTTGTTGTTGAGGAGCTGCCGTCGACGACGGCCAGATGCCCGCGATCATCATCATCATCATCATCATCATCATCGCCGCTGTGTTCTTCAAACTCCAAAGCCGCAGATTGCTCGACGACGTCCTGGTGCTCGTACGACACCAGCCGCCGCCGCGAGCGGGTCCGCGGGCTCGTGGGCGCCGCGGCGTCCTGGTTCTCGATGTCCGCGTACGAGCGCGCGCCCTCGCCGCCCTCGACCACGGTAAACGTCGGTCCGCGCGGCCTGGTCGTCGTATTGGCCGTCGCCTCGCCGCCGCCGCTGCCAGCATCACCCTTGCCAGCGGCATCACCCTCATTCTTCTCGGCCTCCGCCTCCCGGTCCATCGTCATCTTGTCGTGCTTGGATCCCCACAGCGACCACATCGCCAGCCCCATGCTCTTCTTCTTCCTCTCCAGCCTGCCTTCCGCCGCGCCGGCCGCCTTCCGGCGGCCCGCCAGCGCGCTCGGCGGCGGGAACTCGCCCTCGCCGAAGCCCTCGTACCCGGCGGCGAGGTCCCGCGCGAACTGCTTGTGGACCTTCTTCTTGGTGGAGGCGAAGCGCGCGTCCCACTGCGCCTTCTTGTCGAGCCACTTCTTCACGGGCCCCTGCTTGGGCACGCCGAGGAGCTCGCGGTCCATGGTGCAGCCGGGCAGCTCGGCGGCGGCGGCCAGCGGGAAGATGACGCCGTGGCGCGTCACGCGCTGGCGGATCATGTGCGCTTTGAAGGGCGGGAGGGTGTCGCCGGCTTTGCCGACGAGGCCGCGGGATTCTTGGTGCGCGGCTTCTTCGTCTTTCTGGGTAGGGGGTGAGTATTTGAGCTGTGAGGGGAAGGTTGTGGAGGGGGGGAGGGAGGTGGACGTGGAAATCGACGTACCTTTCTCGCATCCTCAATATCAGAGTCTGATGCTGAGCTAGATATAATAGAGATGTCGTCGTCGTCCAGGATCTCAATGTCGGTCTTCTGCGCCCTTGCCAGCGCCCAGGCGCTGAACTGAGCAACAGATCGATACATGTACTTGGCCGGCTTCGTAAAACTCAAGGTAGGAGCCACATGGCACAGGTCGTCCCAGACTTGTAGCTGAACATCCGTCGGCTTGTACTGCTTGATTTGCTCCCGGCCCTTGTCGGTCAACGACGCTTCCGGTGGCAGGTACTTTTCAGGATTGGCGCATTTGTGGGCGAGGTAGATCTGCTCGTCTCGGAGGATCTCACCTCCTCCGACCATTATCAAGAGGGGCGGCAGTCCGCCGAGCGATGCCTGCATGATCGGGCTGACGAGAGGATGGCTGATGAGGTCGTTGTGGGCGTACATCTGGATCTGCTCCTTCACTTCGACCATCTTACCATCGATCTCGACAGTCAGATGCGTGCGGGATGACTCGGCAATGTCAGTGGCAGTGGGTTCGCTCTGCGATTCCTCACCGTTCGACGAAGCTATAATCAGCGTTAGTTGTGGAGCCTTGAGTTTCACAGGCTACATGCCAACACGTACGCTGCACTTTCTTCTTCTCCGTCAGGGCCAGCTTCTTGAGCTCCTCCAGCTCATCATCATTCGGCGGCGGCCATGCCGCGGACGGCTTGTGGTGGAAGCCACACTGGGGTATATAATCGAACGGCGCGTCCTGCGCCACAGAAGGGAACGAGTGTGTCAAGTCACACCAGGGACTCAACAGCACCGCGCCAGCAGGGAGCGGGATTCCCTGGTCCCTCAAAACCACCATCAGGGACAGAATCATCCCTCCGCCCGCTGAATCGCCCGCCAACACAATCGTGTTGGGCTCCTGCACAGTAAGCAGGTACAAATACGCCGCCAAGCAGTCCTGCAGGCCACACGGGAACGGAAACTGCGGACTCAGGCGGTAGTCCGGCGCGAAGACCCTGGCCTTGAGCTTCCGCGCATGCCGCTGCATCTGGTAGCGGTGCATGTCCACGCTGCCGAAGAAGTACGCGCCGCCGTGGACGTACAGCATTACGCGCTTGCCCGGGTCGTTGCCCTTGCGGCGGGCGTTGTAGTCGGCGCGCATCTCGATCCACTCGGCCTTGAGGGCCTCGGCGCCGGGCCGCCGCCACTGCCACCACTTGGTGCCGCCGACGCGGCGCAGGCCGTCGGGCCCGAGCTGGGCGGCGAGCAGGCGCGCGGCGTGGTCGAGCTCGGGCTGGGGGATGGCCATGTCGTCGAGCTTGATCCATTGCGGGTGCGGCACCCACTGCGCGGTGAAGGCCTGCACGTCCTCGACGGTGTGCTGTGCGATGTACTCGAGGAAGGAGCGGATCAGGTGCAGGCCTTCGTCGTAGGACAGGTGGGCGGTGGGGCGTTGGTGGAGGGGTTTGCGGTTGAGGTACTGTGTGCGAGGGTGTCAGGTCATTGGCTTGTGCAGGAGCAGCAAGAAACATGTCTTGCTTGACTCTATTTCTATGGTGAAGCAGCTGAGAAATACAAAGCAAACATACATGTGATACAAAGGTCTGGACCACCGTCGGCGTTACTGCCAGTCCAACGGAGGCTGTGTTCATTCGATTCATCATCTTTGCCGGTGTCAGTTATAGCTGGCCCCGTACAGGCTGGGCTGATGTGCTCCCGGTCTTGAGACCAAATAGCTAGAAGGAGAAGGAGAAGCAGCAGCAGCAGCAGCAGCAGCAGCAGCAGCTTGTCTGTCAGTCGCTATCAAGGTTCGCCAACACTCAGCTGACACTTCGGCCAGGTTTGTCACACAGAAAGGGAGAAAGAGTCGCGTGTCAGCAGCAGGCAGCTCGAAGGGAATTGCAAAGATAATGAAGATAATAATATTAGGACAAGACATGCTAGAAAACATGGCAAAGACGGTAGCTATACTCCTTTTCCTCTAGCTCGACTCATTACGCTTGACGTGTTTTGTCCCCTTTTCTGGGTACGCGGAATTGAGTTTAAGGCCCATCCAACCAACTGGCCAGTCAGCCAGTGCTTGTGCCAGGGGGGGTTCTTGGGGGGTTCTTGGGGGGTTCTTGGGGGGTTCTTGGGGGGTTCTTGGGGGGTTCTTGGGGGTGACGTGACATCATGAAAGCGTGCCGTCCCGCCTGTGGATCAGATGAATGCGGCCTGCTCGTGGGCCTCTGCATACAAAGGGTTAGGGTCAGTCTGCAGGAACAGGGGCAGGAACAGGGACAGGGTTCCCCAGATTCGATGTCGAGCCGAGGTGTCACGGCTGATTATCGGGACTTGAAGAGTTGCCGATACCGAACAACGGTTGACCACTTCAGGAGGACACTAGAGATTCATGCCGCGAGTGTTGATATTGCACATAAATAAACCAGGAGAACACATACACGAATTTACACATCAGCTTCTGACATAGTCCTCAAGCCACCATACAGACAGACACACTACCAAGGCGAAGCAAAAACACCCCGTGAATCAACCCCGGGTCTTCTTCTCCCCTGGCACAACGGACGACTCACCCAGGACTCACCATGGCGAGTCTGTTCAACATCAAAGAACATGTCGTAGAAGGCCAGCACATTCGAGAATACGCCCAAGCAACGGCCCACTCACAAGAGGAAGTCCTACACTTGCATGTGAAACAATACACACCAAAAGACAATCCGAACCCGAAGCCCGGAGATATCACCATCATCGCCTCTCACGCTAACGGCTTCGTCAAGGTACGAGACACACACACTGTACCCCCCATAAGCACTCTAAATATTCAACCATTTTAAAAATCAGGAACTGTACGAGCCACTATGGGATGACCTGCTCCACGCCTGCCGCAAGAACGGCGTCAACATCCGCAGCATCTGGATCGCAGACGTAGCATGGCAAGGCCACTCCGGCGTCCTCAACGAGCACAAGCTCGGCAACGACCCCTCCTGGTTCGACCACGCCCGCGACCTGCTCCACCTCACCAACCACTTCCGCGCGCAGATGCCGCGGCCCCTCGTCGGCATGGGCCACTCCTTCGGCGGCGCCATCATCGTCAACCTCGCCTACATGCACCCGCGCCTCTTCTCCGCCCTCGTCATCATCGACCCCGTCATCTCGCGCCGCGCCGTCCTCGCCGCCGCCAGCGCTCCCGTGGGGCCCCTCAGGGGCACCCTCGGCGCGTCCTCGGCGCGCCGCGACCGCTGGCCCTCGCGCGCCGACGCCGCGCGCGCCGTGCGCAGGAACAAGTTCTACGCCAGCTGGGATCCCCGCGCCGTCGAGAAGCTGCTGGCGTGGGGTTATCGCGACTGCCCGACGGCGCTGTACCCAGCAGACGGAGAAGGAGAGGGAGAGAAGGGGCACGTCACGCTGACGACGACCAAGCACATGGAGTGCTTCACGTACTACCGGCCCCTGCACCTCGGCGCCCGCGACCCGGCGACCGGCAAGCGCGCCTTCGACCCGCTGCTCGTCTCCGACGCGGGCGTCTACGCGGAGAAGCACCCGGGCTTTGGGTGGTACCAGGCGGCGCCGCCGCAGACGGCGGCGCGGCTCGGCGAGCTGCGCCCCGGCGTGATCTACATCGTCGGCAGGGACAGCACGGTGTGCACGCCGGAGACGAACGCCGAGCGCATGGAGCTGACGGGGTACGGGTGGGGCGGCAGCGGGGGCGCGAAGGCCGGGCGGGTGCACGAGTTCGTGGTCGACGGGACGGGCCACCTCGTGGCGATGGAGAAGCCCGGCGTGGTGGCGGAGAGGGCGGGCGCGTATCTGGGGAAGGAGATGGCCCGGTGGAGAAGGGAGGAGGAGGTGTATCGGAGGGAGTGGCTCGAGGGGGTGAAGGATGGGGAGAAGGCGGTCATGAGTGCGGAGTTTTTGGCGGCCATCAAGGCTACTACGGGGCCGGGGCCGGATAGAAAGGGGAAAGGACCGGCGGCGAAGCTGTGAGAGATAGATTTGAGCAAAGTAGAGGAATGACAGAGCGCCTGCACTTGCGACAGTCGCTGCTCGGCATTTGCGCGTGCGGACAGACAGCGAAAAGGGATGCAGATACTCACTTCGCGATGGACACGATTGTGGCGTACTGGTAGTATGTTCTTGGTTCGCCCAGGCTCTGGGCGTCGCGCAAGCAAACCTAGAAGACCCAAGAAACCAGTGGTATATAAGGGTAGGGCTAGCCACCCTCCCAGCAACCGGCGGGTATCAGGCAGGGTACTTCAGGACAAGGGCGCTATGGTGTAGGGGTTTAACCTCTCCCCATTCCTAATCCCGAAAGGGTAGAATACTTTTTTTTTTTTGGCCTTGTTGAGGTCGTGAGTTCGAGTGGGCAACTATACCGTTGTTTTCGGGCGTTGTTCCCCTCACCTCGATGCTCCCACGCCAACTGCAAGATCACATTATGCCCCAGGCTTCTTCCCTCTTGCAGCCAGGAAAGGATTTACACAAGACAGTCACATAATTCTCCCTTCCCCTTCCCCTCCACAAAACAACACTTTCGCACGTACGGTCCCAGCACGCACGTGAAAGTACCACGCGCGTGCCATGCACGCAGTTCAAGCCCATTCGCCCACCCCCCACACACGCACACTCGCTCACCCACCACAAACTTCCTGATCCCTCCAAAATCAAGGGAGGCCCTCGCACAGCAGGGTTTGCCACCTGAGCGTCGTCGCACGTTCTGCAACGAGGACTCGACAAGTGGTGGACAGTTTTGGGATACGGCCGATGGAAACGAGACATGCAAGCATACGCGGCATCTTGCTGGAGGCTGCTGTTTCTGCTGCTCGATCTGGAACGGGCGCACCGGGGCCACACAATGTGTGCTAACCTATGCAAGGAGATGGTTGGCTGGGTAGGTTTGTGTGTAGTCACTGTGGTGGCCACGGCAGGTTGGAGTTGTGCGCGGGTGTGTGTGTGTGAGGGATCTGTATTGTAGATTTGTTGTGAACCATGGCGAATGAGATGTGCGAAACTGACTCGAAGGACATTGGATGAACTAGAATCAATAGCGTGAAGTCAAGTTTCGTTCGCATATCTGTACGTAGACGGGTGACTTTTTCAATGTGCAAAAAATAAATCAGTTTTCGTTAGCAGATAGATGCCCGAATGTACATTGATTGCGTGGAATACCAAATGATGTTCCAGCCCAGATATCCCCCAATGCAGTCCGCAAACGCCGACCCCATGACCGACCTCCTACGTATCATTGTTCTGTAGATCCAAATCGTGAGTATTGATAGTAGCACATTTTCGCCAAAACCCCCAATTGCCTTATGCCCTTTTTTCATAATCGTCGTCGTAGTGTCATTAAATCGCATCCATCAGCAAAAGCCTGCTGCAGCGCCAAGATCTCACCTCCCCCTCAGGTCCGACCCTCAAGAAAGCTTGAAGAACCCCTGACCGCCATCGCCCACACCGCCGCCGCCCTGCATCGGCGGCGGTTGCTGATGCATCATATGCGGCATCTGCATCGGCGGCATGGGCATGGGCATGTGATGGCCACCACCGCCCATCGGCGGCATCTGGTGGTGGGGGTGTGGTGGCCCGTCGAAATCGTCTTCACTTCCGTAGCCGCTGCCCGAGCCCGAACTGCTGCCGCTGCCACTGTACTCCGAGCCGTAGTCGTCATCGGGGTCCATGCCGGCCCCCGGATGCATCGGCGGCGGCATGCCCATTCCCATACCGTTCCCGAACGGCGGGCCGCCCATGCCACCGCCGCCGTTCATCGGCATCGGCATGCCGCCGCCCGGACCGCCCATGAACTGCGGATTCTGGTGCATCGGCATCTGCTGCGGCGGCGGCGGCATAGGCGGCACACCACCACCACCCATAGCCGAGGGCGCCCGCGAGCCCTTGCCGCTGCGGCGCGACGAGGCCCGCGACCCGCTGCGGCTGCTGCTGCTGCTGTACTGGCTGCGGCTGTCGCTGCTGTCTTCATACGAAAAGTAGTAGGTCGCGCCGTACGGGTCGCGCATGAACAGCAGCTTGTGCTCCGTGTGCCAGGTGCCGTCGGGCGCCTCAGTGCGAATCACGTCCTTGCGGATGTGCTTGTGCTTACGCGGGTCGCCGCCCGCGAGGTAGACGATGGCGCCGTTGACTTTTTTGGGCTTGACGTTGCAGCGGATGGACTCTACGGAGCGGTCCGAGCGGTCGGAACCCGAGGAAGAGGATGAGGACGAGCGGCGGGAGGAGTGGCCCATGGTGAATGTGATATATGGCGTGTAGGGATATACCTTCGGTGAAGAATGACAATTGCCTCGAAAGAGGTCAGGAGACTCGCAAAGTTGACAGGTGTCGATGAGGCGGGAGAATGATTGATCGACGCTGCTCAATGCCAGCGGCGAGAACACCGATTAGCTTTTTTGTGGGAATATCTATGCGCGAGATTGCACCGTTGCGTGTGGCTTGCTAGGCGCCGACTTCTACTCGCGGGGAAAGCTTGGTCCCACTAAGGAGGCAACGCAAAAGCACAAGCCAGAAGGAAGACGAAACAAGGCGACGTTGGACAAAAGGAAAGGATCAGCAAGATAAGAAGGAGGAGGACAGAGGGCACCATCATATACTTGTGCAGATCACACCTGAACGCTGGCTCACCCATGAGGTGGGCGTCCGAACAGTCGAGGCCAGTAAGAAAATGAATAATGCCCCCTGCACTCGCAGTATCGAACGGGCAAACATAGCCCTGGTCAGTGCTTACTGACAAGGTTCGTTGCTGAAGCCAGCGTAATACAGGCCGGGCAACTTTGCCTGGTTTTGCATCTGTCGTGTGCGGCTTTTCTTTTGTGGCTGTAGCACGGGGCCGCACCACCCTCAGACTCGAGCCAGACGTAGTGGAGGTAAGGTACAGAGCCATGCTTGCCCGATCCAACTTGATCTCGATATGTGGCCTGCGGCATTGGACGATCCTGCTGGGACCATACAGAAGAAAGGACAGAGCCGCACAGAATGGGCCTGCATGGCTTGAACTTGTGCCTCAGAATAGTCTGGGCGACTCCGCGCGCCATTCGAAGCAGCTCTCTTCACACCCACCCATGCCGGGGACGGTATGTGGCCGCTAATCGTAGAGCGCAAGGCAGTTCGTGCAATTGATCAATCACGGTGGCTCGCGGCATCCCTGTGCAGATATGCATACGGTAACCGGGCGATGACTCTTGGTGCCTGTGGGCGAACCAGGCGACTCGCCGGCCCCCCACCAGGCCAGAAGTGTCATTTCTCGGCTGCCTTCTATCGCCCTGCCTTTGAGGAGCCTTGCTGTCCACAAGTTGAAATTGCAAAAAGTGCTGAACGCCTCGTAAGAGTCAACGCGTGATGCGCTAATACTGTCAAGTGCTCTTCTCATGATGTGTCGGTTCGACCGGCCTGGCCACCTAGGCCGGACGCACGATAGACAGTCTTGTTGTTTGTGAACCTTGAACCCCACTTTCACCACATCGGCAAGGTGCCTCAAACCCCCAAACAGGCGAGTTGGCAGGAGATGGACGACGCTGTGTAAGAGTCGCGGTGTAATGACGAAAGGGGCAGTGAAACTGTAAAACTGTACCCGCAGGAGACGGGATGCCAGCTCTTTCGTTCCTTGTGGAGGGGCAGCGTAACGTCCTGGCAATCTGTGCAATCTTGTGCTGGCAGTGAGAGCCATGGACAGCTGCAGTTGTTCAAGATCCACGGTAAGCCACTGATGAAGCCGCCTTTTTGAGGGCCACGGTTATCAGCAGTATCGAGAGACGGATGAGGTACGGGGCGGCGGACTACGTTGCACAAGAACGCGCAGATCCCGGTTGTGTCGAAGGCGGACTACGGCGGAGACGCAGGAGGTAGGTGTGAATAGAACAGAATAAAATGGAGTACTGACCACTGTTCACAGAGTTCTGTCTGTCAGTGTTCCGTAGATACATACCTATCGCTAACGAGAGGGGCAGGTGGTGGCCAGACCTGCAGCCCGATCTAGGGTCGCTGAAACCGCATGATGCTGCGTTAGCATTCTCCAAGAATCTGCGTACGCCCTCTGTGCAAAGTGAGGCTGGTCCACATCCACCAGTCACATCACGGGCCTGTCCTATGCAGACAAACTAGTTCCTGTTGGCCGCGAGCACCCGATATGCTGAGGAAGGGGTTGTCGGGAAGCCTTGAGAATGCCGCACAAGGTCACCCAATGGGTTCGACTGACCCCCATCAGACGAACATGGCTCGGCCTCTTCTCACGAGCCACAGCGCTGAGCGGGTGGGAAGGTCAGTACCCCCGTGTCCTTGCGCCGTTTCGTTTTTTGTTCGGCAAAACATGTTGCGGAGGCGCGTATGCGCATGGCATAGACCGTCGGGTGCGTGCATGTCGCGGTGAAGCCACCTGCTCAGCTTGCTTCTGCTGCTCCCAGATTCTCCCCCACGACATGTGCGTGCGGGAGTCAGCGAGCGTGCGCAGGAGACAGGCATTATAGAACGACAGGCTCGGAATGTTCTTTCGCTTCCGGAAGGATGGTTCCTCAAAAGAAATGGGGCAAAGAAAGAAGGCGCGTGTACATACATGGAGGTCTCAGGTTGGGGGTTTCCAGTTCTCAGGTGGTAGACTGGGTTTACTGGAAGACGAGAATCCTCAGGACCAGTGCAAGCAAGAAGGCAAGTCAAGCCGGTGCCTTGTGCCACGCGGATGCTCGCATCGATGAGGTGACAGGGTGACGAACGGATTTCGGCGCTGAGTTTTGCTGGCCTCGTGAATTTTAAGCGCTGAGCTGAGCCAGGGTCCGGCCGTGATGGAATCGCTCGCTCGCATGGCACCCCGTACGCGCGCGTCATTAGTCTGTGATCTGACATGACTCCAGTGTCGATGACTCAACAACCCTGCGGCTATGGTCAGCGCCAATGGCTCCGAACTCTCGATGAAGCTTTCGAAGTTGGAGGGTGACGTGGGGGCTGATCGCGGAAATCCTTCGATCCCGAGTCGCCAGGGTTAGGGTAGAAACCAAGTTCCCTACCTAATGCCCCACTTATCGGCCGTCTCAGGTGCATAGTAGACAGCCTGCACTCTCTCCGCAATATCGTTCACAGCTGGTCTGCTTTGCCGAGATAGGCTCACCCGAGACTTCTTTCCTTCTTTTCTTTCCTTCCATTCACTTCCCCTTGCTCTACAAGAAGAGAAAGAGAATTTCGACGCTCTCGAGTTCACACATCGGTTCTTAATCAAGTGAAGGAACCTCCTGCCGAAAAGGTTGTTGAGCTAAATTTCACCAAGAGCAAGTCCCGCTTCGCTCATTTCAGCCGCGCCTGATCACCTTTTTGTCTTGTCGAGAACATTCACTTGGGCATGATATCAGGACGTGGCTTGATACTTTAATGTACCTAATATTTTCAGATTGGGGAATTATATTCTATCAACCGCATTACATGTTCTCCGTGAAGTTTTGGGTACCTAGTAAATAGACAAGTAGGCACTGTGGTGCCTTCGCAGGATGTGATCGATGCTGTCATGACGGTCTGAACCACGTTCAGCAGGTCCCGGTCACGACAATGCCATATGTTTTTCTAGCGGCTTTCCGATATATCAATCTACATAGGTACGTGCAATCCTACCGGATTTCGCACTCCACAAATGTACTCATCTCGTCGAATACCCCTCCGAACTCGGCTTCTTCCGGTATTTCCTCCATGTGCAGGTGATCTCGGGGTCCCCGTCGGTCGACAAGGCCGCACTCCATCATGCCAGCTCTTGTATACACTTGACTAACCTCGTCCTCGCGACGTAGAATCAACAAGTACCGCGCCCTTCCTGCGTACCGAAGTTTACCCGGCCCAAGAGCAGCCGCGCATTCCATGATGTCGAGAACAAAGACCTTTTGAATTGGAGGGTCGTTTGGGAAGGCGTTTCCATCACAATCCATATGAACCTCAATATCCAAAGTAGCCGCATTGCTATATTGATACCCTTTGTTGATGAATCTTCTCTGCGTTCCATCCTTCATATAAGACAGACCCAGGGGGCATGGTGCCTGTTCGCTGCGTCGATGTATGTCCATGATATCGCACTCCAGTATGCAGGGCAGCATTTTCCCACGTAGTACCAGTTTGCTGCTCTTGACAACGCCAAAAGTATTTCCTCCCACGTACTCGCATTGCGCCTCCAGAATCTTGGCGGCTGGTTTGTTTGTAAGCAGGAGTTGTAATAAACGCCCTTGTTGATCGAGGCCCATGACCAGGTCGGAATCGGATGAAAAGGCCGACCAAGCCGTGCTAAACGGGGCCCTGTTTGAAGCCGATTGGCGTCACGTATGATGGTCGTAGTGTACCACAGAAGATCTTCTAGCAGAGAGCCGGACCATAGACCTGCCAGATATGTCTCGCCAGGACGAAAGCGTTGACAACTTTGGGCCAGTGCTCCTATGGCGGGCAACCTATCCTGACCATTGGTAAAAGACAGACGGCTGTATTCGAAAAGGATTGTTTGTTGCCACGTCTTGATTGCCCATGCTGAGGCTGTCCGGTCACTGACACCTCCCACAGTAGAGTTTGGGACATCCACAGTACGTTTGGCCGCGACAACCAATCCTGGACCGTCCTTGCAGAGGGCCTTCAAGTTACGACGGCCTTTTTCACGTTCTGTGAGGTCTGATGAAGAACCACACTCGCACTTTGTAGTCCCGCAACACTGGTAAATCACTTCATCCCTGTCGAAGAACAATACTCGTGGCGACACAGTCCGCTCTTGATAGGTCCAAGCTCGGCGTAACAAAGGATAGCGCCTGTGAGATAGGCCAGCTGGGCCCCAGTGATAGCTGAAGCTATGATAGAATCGGTCGAGGTAATGTTGCGGCCGTATATAGAGCGGTATAATGGAATCGGCGATTTTTAGTGTTGCTAGAAGTCTTGACTCTTGCTGCCATGAGCATAGACGGAGTCCGATAGAGCTGTCCGATCCGAAAAGGGCAGCCAGAGTCAGGTATGAATGCTTGTAGACATCGAACATGGTGCTTGACTCTCGAATCCAGTCATTGTCGTCACCTTGAACGATGCAGAGGCTATCAATCCAGATGTATCTCAACCCAAGGCTGCGGGTGAACCTGACGGCATCCTGGAAGGCTAGTGGCAGTGACTGAAACTCAATTCGAGCCATATTCTCATCGATTGTCGCAGCGGTTGTCATCCGGGCAAACTTTTGATCTCCCCAACAATAGCTCAGAGCAGTATAAGCGGAATTGGAGGGTATGTTCGTGGTTTCTTGGAGCCTGACATCATTTTTGAAGCCATCTGGACAGACATCAAGGAGGCGTGTAGGCAGAAAAATGTGGCCGTTGGCTGCGTGGCAAGACTGGGCATGCGTGCGTATGCACTCTTCGATGCAGTCTCGTGTCCATTGTGCTGCTGATTCGACAGACGAATCGTTTTCCACAAGTTGGCGCTGCGGAATTGCATATCGAGACAGTGCTTCGGATCCTCCGGCCGGAACAAACAGACTGTCGAACATTTGAACGCTAAGTTTAGGTTCCAAGTTCGTATTTCTGCGCAGTCTGGAAGAGAACATGAGTGTCTAGCCTCGCTGAGGTACCAGTTTAGGAGTATTTCAACGCACTCTACGTATGCAGTGGTTGAGCCAATGATGGTCGCGCCTATCGTCCCGCCGTACCTAGGTAGGCTAGACCAAGACATTGCTTCTAACATGTCCATGTCTTGAAGAATCAGGTCATTGAGTTTGCAAGAAGCACAATTTCTGAGCGAGGCGGTCTCACAATGCTCGCGCGGAGTGACGAACCAATGATCACGATCAAAGAGTGTCCCAGGTTCGCCATTCCATTGACAAATGTCGCATTGTCCCCGCAAGCCGATGGCAGCGACTGGATCTCCGAGGTCAATAATCGGGCGTTGGGAGTCGGTACTTGCCGTAGCTGTGATTGGCACTCCACTGCTGGCTGCCATGATGTCTGTTTGATCCAAGGATGTATTACTCAACAAACGAACATCGAACTCGCCTTGTGTCTCTGCCAGGAGCCAAACCTTGGAAATGGTGCTCGACTTTTTAAGAAGCTGATCCGGGACCTTGGGTAGCAGGCATTGCTCACGGATGATAACAATCACTGCCGCTATTTTGATCGTGGTCGACGGGCATGTCAGGATCCTGCCAGGGTCCCAGCCACTCATAGATGCGGGCAAGAGGATCGTATTTGACACCCCTGCTGTTGCTGCAGAATGTGATACAGAAGAAGCGAGATGCATTAGGCAGCCTGGCAGCTTATTGTACTGTGTATGTCTGTACCCCTTTCTACATCCTCGGATCCGCACAGTGTTGCCTACCCCGAGGGCTGGCGGTACACCGATAAGCATGTCACGAGGAGAGATGTTACTCACCGGCCAGAGTAAGTGCAAGCCTGTGCCTCCCTATGGCCAGATAATTGCATGTTACCTGGCTCCCTAGCAACACTAACAAGTATTTGGCACTGAGTAGCTCTCTTAGCATGAAAGCGCAGGATTGGGCTGTGTTTATATGACACTGTGCTGGAAGAGCTGGTAGCTTTTCTCTGGAGAAGTCCGAAAGTGTCGCTCCAGTGCAGTGGCATACCTGCAACAAACTAGGATCCTTGACGACCACTGTAATTACCGATTAGCATCCAAAATGGAAGATCCATGTGAGAAGAATGCGGCAGCTCTTGCAACGGCCTGAATGTGGTAAGCTTGGAGGTCTAGCTGCGATGGAACAGTGCGAGCCTTGAGAAGTTGAGAATCGGACTTGAAGAATCCATGAGGTGAAGTCGGACTTAAGACATGATTATGTAAGTATTGGGGCCAGGAACGCTCACTATCTCAATTCCAAACCAGGGTAAACTGGTCTACTTCTGAGATGAACACTTCAATCACCAGCATTGATCAATTTCGACAAGCTTCAAGTCCCCAGAATTGCCTTGTTTGAATTTGCGAACCAACAATTCAATTAAAGTGCGATGTCTGGCTGATCGCCGCCTATGTCGGAATCACTGACTGGTCTTTCAGGAGGCCCCGGACCGTTGTGAGTCCACGCGCCACTCAGAACTTTGGGCCTCAGTCGTTCGGACCCGGCCCCGACCGCGAAGACCTTCGCGAACAATGTCGCCGCATCGAAGCAATTGCAGCGGTATGGCTATTAGAAGGCCTTTACATCTGCCTTTACGGCGCAGCACTCTTTACGCTTCGTGTCTGATGGGCCCTGACGAGTGCCGGAATGGGTGCAGGCATCGGGCTGGGTCACGATGAACGGCAAGGTTTGAGAGCTCCACGTCGCTTGTCGAGTGAATCGCGGTGGAGAGTGTCCAGAGCTGTCTGAAGGCTATGAAAAGGCCTGTCTCTACGAACTATGCGAGTTGACTGGCCAATAATGCTGCTGTCGTCTGTCGCCAGTATTCGCTCCCTTGTCTCTGTACAGGACAGGAGGTCGCACGGGGTAATCATTGTGAGTTGCTGTTGTAGTGCCAACCACAGCAGCACTGCGATTAATATACAGAGGTATATCTGCTCCCTCTCCAGCACTTGACCTCTACTGGAAGACAGAAATAGATCAGAAAGCCTCTTTTCATTCTTTGAAGCGTATGTCGGATGCACTCCTAGATACCGGTAGTGTGGCGTCTTCTCTGTTTGCACTTCTCTTCCGTTCTCATACCAGTGTCGAAACTTGGCTGTTGAGGCATCAAAGGTCACAAATAGCTCATCACCACATTGATTGATCGAACATGAGTTATTCTCGGCGTTCGTTGATGCCCCCCCCCCTCCCCCCCTCTAAATTCTGCCCCAAGACGGTCACTATGTATATTCCAGTTCACCTACCAGCCTCCTCCTACGACCACTGTGATTCCGTGCATTTAGTTACCAAATCATTGCGACTGACTATGTGGACAGTGTACAGCGAGCTTAAGCCGCTCAAACCGTCGGACTCTGTCAGCAATACCGGCGTCAGGAGATTCGAGTCGGATCCATGCGACAGAGAAATGCTGAACGCACACTGCGACGCAGATGGAATCCCAGAACCCCCGATGAGAGCCAGTGAAAGCGGCTCCGCGATATACAGCAGCGACCGCCTAGCTTCCATCCCGCCCCATGCCCCTATGACTCCCGGGGCTACTTCGATGTGGGTGGTTGATGACGAGCCATCCGAGTACACCGTGCGACCCTCGCCATCTAGGGCTTCTGATCTCGGCGCTTCCAAGTCCAGAGCCAACGGTGTGGCCTCCTCTTCTGAGGTCAGAGGCCGCAAGTCTCGATACCCGCCAGCAAGCAACCAGGCATTCCATGATCGCCGCGGCGCTACATCCGCGGTCCGGGGTGGTCCTGCAGTGGCCAGCGCTGGCTATTCGTCTGCCTCCTTAGATACGCGGGGCCGCGATCCTGCGAGTCGGGATTTCGAGACCTCCTCCGAGGGCGCTCGTTCCGGATCGACACTGCGGGCGAAATCGCAATCGCGACACTCGAAGAGCAACTACCAGAGTGACTACGAGAGCAACCACGAGCCCGAACGGCGACCGAAAGCATCGTCGAGGACGAGAAGATCCTCCAAGAGCGGCGATGACAGCTTCTATGAAAGCACTCGCCCGTCGGACTCCAGACAGAGATCAGCGTCGAAGAACAGGAGACCTGCCGCGGACGCGTATGAGTATGAGGGCACCTCTACACGCACGAGAAGATACTCTAAGAGCGGCGATGACATCGTCCGCGAGAGCGCTCCCGCGTCGGACTCGAGGGTGCGATCAGCGTCGAAGCACAGACGACCTTCCGTTAGCGCGTCGTACGAGTACGAGCGCACCTCCATACGCACGACTAGGACGGTCATACGTGAGTCTGGTGCCATGCCTTCGACGAGCGCATCTTCTCATCGCAGAGGCAGCATGTACGAATCCGACGGGGCCGAGAGGCCCAGTAGGAGAGAGGACCGGTCGCAAACGGGGTGGATGGGAGGCAGAGTGATCGGGACTCTGAGTCTCGAAGAGTCCAAGCGGCTGAGATTGAGGGAGCCAGGAACGAGTTATTTGCGGGATCCTGCCCGCTATTAGTATGGATGTGCTTGGATCTACGGAAAATGTTGACGTGTTCTCGATCTTTGTGCTTAAGATGGAAGTGACTGGGCCTTGGCGTTCATTTACCATGAGTTTAGTTTGTGCGCACCTAATAGTCGTTCTTAACATAACATTGATCAATGAATCTGATCTTGAGCAAGTTGGGATCTGTATTTTTTCACAAACCCTTCGCCCTGTCACGCGTCCAAGACCTTGGCTGTGATGTATAAGTCCTGTCACCTGGGCGTCAAAATACTGTACGATGTTTCTCGTTCACTGGTACGAGACCCATGAGCAGGTCAATAGGACCGCAAGGCCCTATTACAATGTATTGTCTAGGCGCAAAAATGCTTTTCGGCCACAAAACTAGTGTTAGGTTCCCAGGAATGACCCTCAAGCTTTGGCATTCCAAGGAAGCGTCGTACCATTGCATGCCGTCTATCCACTTCTCTACCACCAACCACTGGAGTAGTCTACAGTATGGAGTAGTGGAAGTATTTCTGGTTGTTCGCCTTCTTGCCAACCTCCCACTCGTGTCTCCTCTGTGCGGCATTTTCCAGCTTGCGGCCACGCGTCACGGCCTTCTGCACCTCCTTCTTTCTCGGCCCCGAGACACCAGCCATACCAGCCTCGCCACGGGTCACGACCTGGGTCTTCTGATCCCTCATGATCCGACCTCGAGGACCCATGAGCTGGCCGCTGCTACCCTCCTCACCATCCACATCCATGGCGTCACTTCCGTTCTCAATGGCAAGCTGCTGCTGGCGAATACGCTCCGCAGGGCTGTCGCGATCGCGCAGAGTCTGGCGGAAGTACTTGTTGTGTTGACGGTGACCAACAGACTTGCCGTTGGGGAGGTGCAGTTCGTACTCGTCGTAGAAAACAGCCCGGGTGGGTTTGTGCGAATGCGAGTGGAAGCCGTCACGCTGGCGATGAGGGCGCGCGTCGTGGTTGGAGTGGTGTGCGTGCTTGTCTAGTCGCTCGTACTGGTGGTAGTGGTTCTCGGCGGGCACAGCAGTCAGGTCCGCGGAGTCTAGTGATGAGGCCGACGAATCTGTCTCCCAGCCTGCCTCTTCCCCGTCCTCGACCTCCTCACCGTCCTCGTTGGTTGTGGTAGTCGCACGCTTGCCGCCCAGTCTCGCGCCGCCGTTGGTCTCGGACTCGTCATCGGACTCGTCATCGGAATCGTACTCGTCATCCGAGTATGTGCTGCGGAAGTCATAGAACTCTCCGATCTCGACCTGCTCGTCTTCGGTGGTGTAGGGAATCTTGCAGTGACCTGTGTCGCGCATGTGGGTCTGGACAGCAAAGGCATTGGCCTTCATCTTCGAGCAGTAAAGACATTCGTTGTACTCGAAAACGCGCTGCTGCAAAGACTTGATCAAACCCTCCAGATCGACCAGGTATTGCTTCTCAGGAATGAACATGCCATGAGTACGTTCCATGTGGGCGACGTTAGAGGCAAGATCGGAGGATTCGGTGGTGCAGAATAGACAGGCGTTGATCGAGACTGTGACAGATGGAGTGGGCGTGATGGAAGATGACGGTTGGGCGCTTGAGCCCTCAGCCATATCTTCGTCCTCTTCGGTGATCTGAGAGTTGGATGGGCGCTCTGATATGCCAGTGGCCTTCATGCCCTGGACAATGTGGTTGAACTCTTCGCCGGCGTCGGAATCGGCATCGGACTTATTTGAGGGGACAGGCTCGCCGAGAGAAAAGGTGGAACCGATCATGGTGCTATCATCGTCGGGGATGACGGGGGCGCCATTTTGAGCGCCTCGTAGCTGAGCAGCCTGCTTCGCCTTGTGCTTCTGACTGCCAATGTGGTTCTGATAGGAATTTTCGCTGTAGTAGGTGCGGCTGCAGACGGAGCATTCCTTCTGGAAGCTGGTGCGCTCGGCCGCGATGCTCGAACTGGCTCGGGCTTGAAGAACCTTTTCGGAGAATACTTCGGAGGCAATGGGAGGGAGACTGGCGACGCGACGCTTGAGGTTGTATCGACTGTGGGTTTTGGTCAGCGCACGGTTCCCAAGCAGCAATAGAGGGAATGCAGCAATGCGACGACGTACTGCCAATCACTCCGCATGTGGCCCTTTTGAAGGTCGCTATTCCGGAAGGCTACCTGACAGGTGTTACAGGTGTATGGGTGGGTAGAGGCCGTGTCTTGGGGTGTGGACGAGGGCTGGGTGGGAGCTGCCCTGCTGCCATTAATGGTCGCCATGACTTGTTTCTTCAATCAAGTCCAGTATGTTGTAATGTAGCTGAGACCTTGATGGCAGGATGACGCTGTGGAAGCACAGGAGTCGTTGTCAAGAAGACAGGAAGAACGATTTTATGTGGCTGCGACAATAGGCGGCGCAGTGATGGAATTGTGGTGGCAAAGGCGATGATGAGAGATGAGTCGAGGGGTGATTTTTTTGATTAGAAAGATCACTTGGGCACCCCACCTGCCCACTAACCCAGCTGATAAGGCCTAGCGATAAGGCAGTGCGCCCTGTAACGGGGAACACCCTGACGTAGGAGGTTCTGTAGAAGCACAGACCACCAACACACAAGCACAATTGGCCTGCTATTTTAGGTCAGCGCCAACTGTCATGGAGCATTTGAGTATGTCTTCAAGACAGGTACCTATGTGCTGAGTAGCTCATATTTGGTCTAGACATTCAGGACCTAGTAAATCTTGGGAATTTCCCATGGCGGCTCCAGCACCAGCGCAGAGCATGCATGCCCAGGTGTTCCTTACAAACTTCGAAATAGCCCATTCCCTGGTTCCCCCCGGCCCCCTGTCAGCCGCTAAATCCCAACAAGGTCTAGGCGCTGTGGAACCCGCTACACAGTACTATGGTACATCTCCCGCATCAGTTCTAACCTTGTGCCCGTGCCGCCCCGCCGGGCCTTCGTCCTCGCCTTGTTTCGCTGGCGCATTTCGAGGGCAGTCACAGTCATTCTATTGCACTCGTCCTCGCCGTCAACTTGTCAATCCGACGCCAACCTTCTCCAACAAGTTGCGGTGAGGGTGACAGTCTTGCTGCTTTGCTTTCTTGTTGCTCTCGCGTGACCTGCCCTTACTAAGGCCCTGTGAAAGTGCCCGTCTCCCCATCTCGCCTCAGTTACCGAGCAGGTTTTCGAATATTCTCCGAAGCCGTCACCCACTTCGCCCTCCGCATCCGCCGACCCTGTCAGTCCCGGACGCGACACACACTACCTCCTTAGGTACCTGCTCAATTCCACTTCAATACCACCTCTCTTCGCGACTTGACTCCGACATATCTCCCCGACTACCGACTATCCACTTGACCGATTGTACAGCGCTGCGTACTTGGTGGATGCCTACGTGCCTTTCCTTGCTTCACGGTCACGAGCCCTCCTCATCACTGCGGCCGCACTCTTCGTCATCACTCGACCCGACGGGGTCGTGGTTCCAACACCCCACCCAGTACGAACACCCCCTATGACATGACGCGGGACGCTGTTCGGCCGCTCGACGCCGGGCACAACAACCCTCATCTGCATCACGATTCCGAAATGGATCTGTTGGCAGGTCTGTGGGAGACCGCCCCCTTTGCGCGCCTGCCTGCCGATGCGCCCCAGGAACTGAAGGACTTGGTCGAGGACATCGAAAACCCAAAGAGAGTCTATGCCATTCACCGCGCGTCCCGTCGCCATGGCTTCCAGCTACTCGTCGAGAAGTTCATTGTTCAACTACGAGATGGCTGCGGCTCCAATCACTGCGCTACTTCGACCTGCTTCTCTTTCCGGAAGCGAAATGTTGGCCACGTCCCGATACGAAGGTACAATGTTACTAGCGCAAGAGTCCTCGCCGTCTACATGGCCAGTCAAGACAATCCCGACATTGCCCTGTGTCCTGCCTTAAGAGCGCCGAAGCTCCCCCCTGCCGCCATCGACTCACTTATCTTCTACCGCAAAGCAAATGTACAAAATACAGTCGAGAGAGTGCGTTCAGTACCCCATGGAAAAAGTCATCGCAAAGGCGCTGTGGAGACAGGCCCGTCCAACGGCCAGCCGGTCAGGGTCAAGGCAAAGATTCATAAGCGCACGACTCTGGGGGAGTCTGGCAGCGACAGGGACAGGTCGAGGTCACCGCCGACACAGGATGAATCACCGTTGCCAAAAGCGCCCCGTTTCGATGTCGCAGAGAGAAACACGGGCAAGGACTACCGCTCGTTCGCCGCGAACATGTTTGGGACGGTTGCCTTCAAGATGCTGGAATGGCTGACGCCCAATGCTCTTGAGGATATGCATGAAACCGCTTGCGATTTGCAGAAGGACTCCCCATTCGAGGGTGAGCCGAAGCCACAGAGGAGGAGGCAAACATCAGCCTCGCCGAAGTCAGTCAAGCAGAGGCCGACTTCAACGACAGACGATAATGTGAAGGCAAAGGCGAACTCATTCTCTATTCCAGAAGAGCCAGCATCGGCTGCGAAACCGACGACCGAGACCAGTGACCATGATAAGACGGAAGATGCGCTGCCAAACGGTCACCATTCCATGACAGACCACCGACCTACCAGTCTCCGCCGCAATTCGAATGCTAGGGTCCGTACCAATTCGGCGACGCATCCGAAGAGACAACTTTCGCTGGACACGTACTCAATCGACTCTATGGGTGAGGAGGCTGTTCACGGGCTCCGCTCTCCGCGCGTACCCGGAATACAGGCCGACAAGACTGCGATGTCTATCAAGAGTACGGCTTCCAGCCTGACCAGACCTTTGTCCCAGGTTTCTTCAACAAAGTACTTCGACGGGTCCGACAATGAAACATCCCCACAGCCGTCCGAGGGGAGGATGAAGCTGAAGAGCATGAAGGGCGAGGCACCACACGTGGATGGGATGGGCTCCCAAGAGACGGATGTAGGGGGAACTCCTTCCGAGGTGTCAACAACGGAGGCCTCTGCAGACATAACAGATTCGGATGCCGAAACTACATACGATTCTTTCTTGCCCCAGGCTCTTTCTACTCTCAACCTTGATGTGGTGGACTTCATCTGCGACATTCTCCAAGAGGACGGGACTCGTGAGCAGAGCTTGCTAGAGCCTGCGAACGTGTCGAAAAACCTTGCTGGATCATCCAAGCGGAAAAGGAGGCTCAAGAGGAAATCGAAATCCAGGGGCACTGCCTATTCTCCAATTCTGAAGATGGAGTGGAAGCTTTTCATTGAGCAAAGCCTCTTTTACACACTCAGCGATCCCCATGCGTTAATCCGGTCTTTCACGAACAAGGACGAGCTGGTCGACTCCCAAACCCTTTGGTATTGCATGCTCAGGATGACAAGAGTAGCACCGACCCTTGTTTATCACTCCCTTTGGCTATCGGCTTCATGCCTGTTCGCACCGCCGAAATCCGTGCAATCGCTGCGTTCGCCCACTGCTAGACTCTTTCCGAAACAGGAACTATCCTTGTCGAATGCCGAGGCCGGTCGTCTTGTATCGATCTGCTTCCACGCCTTGATTGCAGCGTTGCCTGTGGTCACTGAGAAGAGTTCGATCACGGAGATGTCGAGGTTGCGGTCACAAGGGTTGAGCTTAGCTGGCACAAGCGGCCAGGTGGAGCTATGCCTTCAATATGATGATGCCTTCTCTCATGATCTGGCGGTGCGGTTGGCGAGACGGCTCGCGGCTGCTATTACAGCACGTCGGTCTTTTGACAATATGCGCGATCAAGATTCTGTTTTTGGCGATGACAGTCTGGCCGAACCTGACATTCTAGAACCCATCTTCCTGCAACTTGACGCGCTCAGTGAGAGCAATGAGGAAAGCCTTCACGAGACACGGATGTCCACTTCACTCTTGGACTGGGCGCGGACTGTCATGTTTCAAGAGTGGGACGGGAATCCAGAAGTTCCTGACGACGGTCCGTTTGGCGGTGCCCTTGCGTTGACAGAAGCCATTTGTGAGTACAGGTTGCCCAAGTTATATCCTGACGTTGGGCCCATACTAATCGTGCTGTAGACAACAGGAGTCAGACTCTTCGAATCGCTCACAAGCAGTTTCAGTGCGACTACTTGGCTGAGCGCTTGGATCAAGTCGAAATGCCTGTTGCATGGTTGTCTTTCACGTCCACTAAACAAAAAGTTCACCTGCTGGACTATCCCTTCATCTTCAACTCGGACACTCTAGTCTCCTACTTTCGCGCCATCAACTTCTCACGAATGAGCCATGCGTATGAAGAGGCGGCGTCTTTGAAGAGCCGAATGGACCGTCTTTTCGAAATGCAGACACTGATCGTCAACCCGCATCATAAGAACATACTGCAGGACCTTCTACGCACCGCTGCGTCACGATATCTTATCCTGGACATCAACCGAAAGACTGTCTTGAGAGACGCTTTTGATCAACTCTGGAGAAGAGAAGAGAGAGAGCTACTGAGGCCTCTGAAAGTACATTTGGGTGAAGATTCTGGCGAGGAAGGCTTCGACAGTGGAGGTGTCCAGCAAGAATTTTTCCGTCTCGCTATTGCTGAGGCTTTGGATCCTGACTTCGGAGCCTTCACCATAGACGAGCGAAATCGCATGGCATGGTTCCAACCTGGGTCTCTCGAGCCCACTTGGAAGTTCGAGCTGGTGGGCCTGCTCATGGGCTTGGCTGTCTACAACGGGCTGACCCTACCTGTCAACTTTCCCAAGGCTCTGTACCGCAAGTTGCTTGGCAAGCCGGTTACCGATATTCATCACATCGAGGATGGCTGGCCACAAACAGCAAGCGGTCTGACTGACATTCTCGAATGGGACGAGAGCAACGGCACTGTCGACGATGTGTTCTGTCTTACATACGAGTTCTCCGCGAACATGTTCAACGAGAACGTCTCCCGCGAGATGCACTCCAGCACCCCCGGCACGCAGCCCGACCCCGAAGAGTGGCCGCAAGCCTCAACCCACACCCGTCTCTCTGCAGAAAACCCCCAAGATGCGCCTGCCGTCACCAACGCCAATCGAAACGCCTACGTATCCGACTACATCCGCTACATGACAGACGTCTCAGTGCGACCGCAATACACCGCCCTCGCCAAGGGCTTCCGTGCAGTCCTGCACCCCAAGTCCCTAACCCTGCTGACCCCGGACCTCCTCCAACAGCTCATCGAGGGCGTGCAAGAGATCGACATCTCGGAGCTGCGCCGCGCCGCGCGCTATCAGAGCTGCGGGCCGTCGTCCAAGTGCGTCAAGGACTTCTGGAGCGTAGTTAAGCGCTACGACAACCGCATGAAGCGGAAGCTGCTCGAATTCGTCACCGCGTCGGACCGCGTGCCTGTGGGCGGGCTGAAGAACATCACCTTTGTGGTGCAGAAGAATGGTGATGTTGAGGGGACGAATGGCCGGTTGCCGACGGCGTATACGTGCTATGGAACGCTGCTGTTGCCAGAGTATGAAGACAAGGAGATCTTGAGGGAAAGGTTGTCGTTGGCGCTGGAGAATGCACAGGGATTCGGGTTCGCATAGAGACTTTCCTTTAGAGCGAGACACGTGGTCGTTGGTTTACATAACGGACGCGCTGAGACAGGACGTGTTCTGTCACGGTATATATTCTTTCTGGCTTCCTCCCTTCCCTGCCTTCAACCCGGCGGTGTGAAGATAGGACTTTGGGGACTTTTCCTCTTCCAACACAATAGCATGGTAGCACGGTGAAGCAAAGGCATTTTGCAACATAGGAGCAAGCGATATCGTGTATCGGGCGGAAGGGTTCGGGAGCGGGATCGAGGGCAGCGGCTTTCTTTACATATGTCCTCTGTCGATATTGATGCGAACAAATGATACACCTTGCATTTTCTTTCTCAAGACACCAAAGAGAACCCACAAGAGAGTGACGTCCTTGCTGCTAGACATTACGCTGCAAACCGGATCGCCTCGCGTGCTTGAGGCCGGGCTGGATCTTGACATGCGTGCTGCAGTACATACTGGCTTGGTATTCTATATCCGCCTCGCACAGAAGGTATCTAGGTATCTACCAATCAAAGATCCGGCATCCTGATCTTTCAGAAAATTTTCTCTCTGTACAGTGCACTATGCGTCTTCTATTTTATCATCTCATCCCAACCACCTAGTAGTCATCGTCCCCAGACCCGCTCACAATCACGTTATTCACCTTCAGCACCATGCGGCACAACTGCGTCGCCAGCATCAGCTGCTGCCTCTTGCTGATCAGCGGGTCGATCACAAACGCCTCCTTCATGTCGTTGCTGCCGCGCTGCATGCAGTCCACGCCCAGCCGGCCGCGCTTGCCCTCGCCCTTGACCTGCTGCGACTTGACCTCGGCGAGCGTCGCGATCGGGTTCAGGCCGCTGTTCTCGGCCAGCGCCATCGGCACCGCGTCGAGCGCCTCGGCGAAGGCGCGCATCGCGTACTGCTCGAGGCCCGGGGTTTGCACGGCCGCGTCCTCGACGGCCAGCGAGCAGGCGATCTCGGCTGCGCCGCCGCCGTAGACGACGCGGTTGTCGCGGACGAGGTTGCGCACGACGCAGAGGGCGTCGTGGAGGGAGCGGCGGGCTTCGTCGATGATCTGAAGGTAGTGTTAGTTGTGCTGTTTTTACGATGAATAGTGGGTTGGATTTCATTACCATCTTGTTGCTGCCACGCACAAAGACGGTGACAGCACGAGTGTTGGCACACTCTTCAATAACGAGCATCTTCTCCCTCGTGGTGCCAAAGCTCATCTCGCGCACAATACCAGCAGTGCCCAGCTTCTCAGCACTAAGGTCCTCGAATCTGGGTACTATGCGTCCGTTGGTCGCAATGGCAATAAGCTCAATTTCCGGACCACCAACCCACCGCACAGCCGGGAGTTCGTTCTGAAGGAGCAAGTGGTTTGCCTCGTCGTCGAAACCCCACTGGCATATAACCAAGTTGGCGCCGGTGTCCTTGATCTGCTGAATCATCTCGACAAATTTCTCGTGCTCGTAGTTTTGCAGCTTCTTGAACTCCTCGACGGTCGTAATGTCCAACTTGTGCTTGGTCTTGGGCTTCGGGGGCTCAAAGGCGCAGGTCAGGATCGCAATCTTGGCGTCGCGGACCTCGTCGGGCATCTGGGGGTGGGAGAAGTCCTTGTCGACAATAACACCCTTGACCAGCAGTGTGTCTTCGAGCGAGCCGCCGACCTTGCCGTCGACCTTGATCAGCTCAAAGTCGACGTCCTTGCGTTCGAGGTCGGCCACGGACAGAACGGCATCGACGGCGATCTTTGCGAACTGGTCGTGTGCCTTGGAGACAATCTTGCTGCCCAGACTTGTCCTCGCCACCTTGAAGAGGTTCTCTGTGTCGGTTGTGCTAAAGGAGATGGTGTCTGCGATTTTGTCCAGCTCTTCCACTGCTATGTCACAAGCCTGGTCGTAGCCGTCGGCGATGCGGATGGGGTGGATTCCCTTGTCGATCAACTCGGCGGCTTGCTCCAGGAGAGCACCAGCCAGGACTACAACGCCAGTTGTACCGTCACCGATCTCGTCGTCTTGTGACTTGGACAGCTCGACAAGTAGCTTGGCGACATGGTTGGTGATATCCATCTGCTGAAGAATGGTTGCGCCATCGTTGGTGACGGTGATGTCGCCATCAGGGGAGATGAGGATCTTGTCGAGGCCACGGGGGCCGAGGGAGCTCTTGACGATGTTTGCGACGGTGCGAGCGGCGAGAATGTGCGACTTGACAGCCTCGTTGCCGTGTTGTCTCTTCTTCTTGCCCTGGCTGTGAGGTGAGGTTTGTTAGAAGGAGGTGTGGTGGGAGAAGGAGTCACTGAAGGATAGAACGTACTCCCGAACAACGATGAAGGGTCTGCCTTGCTCGTCCTTCGTCACCACAGCTGAATGTAGGTGTTAGCATTCGTCTACGTCGGCGGGGAAGCGCTTGGCTCGGTGTATTACCATTCGAGAGGTCCAGGTCTGATGCACAGGTGAGGTCAGTACAGGTCTACAAGCTTGGAGGAGGGACAGGGGCGTCGAGCAACATACTCATCGCCATATTGAAGTATCCTTGGTACTCACGAGCTTTCGGAGTATGCTTGCAAGCTCAGTAAGTGATTTTGGCGGAGGGATGGGAAGGTTGGATGTTGGGACTGCGGTGGACGTGACAGACGCGCTACAGAGCAATTCGAGGCTTGACCGTTTCCCGCCCGCGACTCTCCAAAATTTCCACGGGGGGACCCCTCTACGACAGCTGCAGCCTTGCCGGCCGCCTTTAGCTCCATGGGTCTGCCCTACAATGCGCCCCTAATCCCTGTGGCTTGGCCATTGCAAACCGGGGTAGAGTCATTGGTCTCCCGACGTCACTGTTCAACTTCTCAGCCCCTCCACAATACTCCATACTAAAGATAAACGGCCTCTTTCCTTGCGTCACTGTTACAGGCCGTTTGGAGACCAACGAATGTTCAAATATACAAAAGTTCCTAGAGGATAGACGACACAATACTTGACTCTCACCATCCTTCATTACGCTTGAAGCCACCACGAAACAGCACTCCGAGTGCTGCCACACCAGGGCTATCATGTCGCGCCACAGGATATTCCAGAATTACGACTACGAGAACGAACTCGATGACTTCGACGGTCAGGGCGAGTTGGATGAGGAGGAAGATGGCGAAGAAGAGCTGAGTCCCGAGGACAAGGCGCAAATGGCACGGGGCACCGCAGAAATCATCACGCTGCTCGGCACAGAAGCAAACAAGGTCACCCAACAGCAGATCCAAGACGCCCTTTGGCATTACTACTACGACATCGACAAGTCCGTCGCCTACCTTGTCGGAAAGTTTGTCGACCCTGCGCCCAAGCCAGCCGCAAAACCCAAGCCTGTTCAGGCCAACAAGCCATCAGAGGGTATGTGCGCTTCTCCATTCATTTCATTGACTCCCTCCCGCCAACAGGTGTTTTCCGAAGCAGATTCCATGAGCAGAGAATCTACACTGCCCATGGCCAGCTTCTTCGCCGATATGCCGTGGCTGGATATTCCCGAGGACCGGAGGACCACCTTTGTTGCGCCACCAAAGCATCGAGGCGGCCTTCTTGGTGGCTCGTCCACTCCGAAGCTTTCGAAACTCCAGGCCCTGGCGGCTGCAAGAAAAAAGAAGGCTAATGAAGAGGCGACCCTGGTACTTTTGACGAAGGAACAAAATACTGTGCCTGGGAAAAGGACAGAGAGCGAGCCGCCGCTGCAGCCTGGTGGCCAGGAAGGACTGGGGAACCAGGACACTCCGAGGAAGAAGACAAAACATGGGCCAGCCGAGGAGGATGGTGTGCGGAAAGAGAATCATGCCACAGAGCTTGCTTCTCAAGGCCCTATTTCCAAAGAAGATGTTCCCAGCTGGTCAACGCAACCAAGTCCTCGCCCTCAGACGGACGGTGCCTTTGATGAAGTCACCATGGCCCGGCCTTCTGCTTTTGCCCAGGTTCTCTGCTCCGGCTCTGCTTCGGCAAAACATCCGGCCTCATCACCACCAGGTCCGCAGTCTGTACAAGTGGCTGGCCTCGCACCATGGACGGCCTTCACTACCCCTGACGCCCTTCGAGAAGCCTTCGAACAACCTTCCCCCGATGATATTGTTCTTGCAGCACAGACTCAGAGTGCACTCTCGCAATCACAATCAAAAAGTGCGCCGTCCCGAGCAGGGAGCCACAAGTAGGATCGAAGCAGCTGCTAACCCCCATCCAGCAGGGAAGAAAGCAAGCAAGCCCGTGAAGGGCGTTGTAGATGCCACAAAAGCTGTAGATAATCTCAGTATCGGCGAGACAGCACCTCTACCAAAAAGCAAAAATCTAGATGTTCTCAAAGAGCATGCCAACAGCACAAGAAAGAAGGAGTTGAGCTTCGTCGTGGTGGGCCACGTCGACTCGGGAAAGTCCACCATGCTTGGCCGTCTGCTACTGGATATGAAAGTCGTGGATCAAAGAACCGTTGACAAGTATCAGAAGGAGGCGGAGAAGATGGGCAAGTCTTCCTTTGCTCTGGCATGGGTTCTCGACTCGAGGACGGAAGAAAGAGCTCGCGGCGTCACCATCGATATTGCCACCAATCACTTCGAGACCGACACCACATCATTCACACTCATCGACGCCCCCGGCCATCGCGACTTTATCCCAAACATGCTGGCAGGGACTGGAATGGCAGATATGGCGGTTCTTGTTGTTGATGCTGCCCAGGGAGCTTTCGAGGCGGGTCTCAAGGGCCAAACCAGAGAGCACGCTTTGCTACTTCGCAGCATGGGCGTGTTCAGGATTGTGGTGGCTGTCAACAAGCTGGACACTGCACAATGGAACACAGAACGTTTTGAAGAGATCCGCGACCAGATTCTAGGATCACTCAAAGCGCTCAAGTTTCCGCTCAAAGACATCAGCTTTGTGCCAGTCTCCGGTCTTCAGGGCGACAACATTGTGCGACGCTCGCAGGATGCCGCAGCGGCGTGGTACACGGGTCCAACCCTTCTCGAGGAGCTAGAACAGTCCGAGTCCAAGACCAAAGAGGAGGATCTCAAGAACCCCCTCCGGCTCACGATCACGAACGTCTACGACACCCCGCTCAGCCCCATCATCATTTCTGGTCGCATTGACGCCGGGTCTCTCCAGATAGGCGACGCAGTGCTGGTGCAGCCCAGTGGCGAGAAGGCCTACATCAGGGTCATCGAGAGGAACGACGAGCCGGTCGACTGGGCAGTGGCAGGCCAGCACGTGGCGCTACATCTCTCCCACATCGACTACGAGAATCACGTCCACACGGGCGACGTCATCTGCTCGGTCAAGTCGCCCATCCCCTGCGTCGACAGCTTCGTCATGCGCGCGCTGGCCTTCGACACGTTCTTCCCGATGCCGGTGGACCTGTCCCGCGGCAGGCTGCGCGCACCGGCGTTCATTCGCGAGCTGACGGGCACCTTGGACATCAACAAGGGCACGCTGTTGAAGAAGAAGCCGCAGATCGTCAAGGCGGGCCAGGTGGCGAGGATCAGGGTCAGCACGGAGGATGGCAAGGTGCCGATGGAGAAGGGTCAGCGGGTAGTGTTGCGGAGTGAGGGTGATACGGTGGCGGCGGGATTGATAGAGTAGAGGGTTGGTGTTTGGCTGCGAACGGTGCATTTATCTACATGGCATGATACCCACCTGCCTTTATTGCTGCTGTGGTCTTTTATGCTTGGGTCTCCCATTGCCATCTTGATGTGCCGAATATATAGCGCGATTTCTCTTCAAGCAATGCGCCGGTCGAGCTATCGAAGAAAGGTCTACATTTATTATAGAACATTTCGACGTATTCTTGTGTCAAGATGAGGATTCCTCTTATGTGGGCAGGAGCCGCTACACAGTATGGAGATTACAGCCGATGCTTGTACGGTATTATATGAATCAGCTGGCGACACCTGGCTTTGACTTTCCCTATGCCCTGCTGCCATGTCTCGTGGAAGGATAGTGTAGGAGGGTAGGTATTGAGTGCTCCGCAGCAAAGATCAATTGTTGTTGTTGTAGGAAAACAACTGTCAAAACAAAGCCCCTCTGGACCGTTATTTGTACCCTCCTGGGTGAACGCATTGCACCTTCCCACAACAGCCATCGCAGAGCAAATGGGCCGGAATGAGGTCCGTGCCATACGGGCCGACATATCAACTTTTGGATCGGACTGGGTGGAATTCAGATGAACTAGGATAGAGGGGCTTGCATCCTAGGGAGCATCATTGATAAAAATTGTCGAATACCAGGGTGTCCAATATGAGTATTCGAAGCTATCCTCACTCATTCAGAAATGGCTCTTCTGTGGCAGCTGGTTAGGTAGGTAGTTTTCAAGCCAGGATCCACCACTGTAGGAAGACTATAGATTCTTCTCGAAGCTGGGCGGCAGATCCGAGTAGTGGAGATGTGGGTAAATGCAATATTATTGCACTTCCTTTTTTAGACATTGGAAAAGTCCCGAAAAGGCCACGCTGGCACAAGTCATCCTGAAAGGCCAGTTCAACTGTGGCGGAAGACATGGTGCTTTAAGACATGGTGCTTTGAGTCACTGGGCTTCGTGCTAATCATGCCTATGTTGGGAGAGGAGTCAGATTATGACATGGCGAGGGGCAAAGGTGAAAGAAATCATATGAATTCCTCTGTTGCCAAGTGGCCTCAAATACTGCATAGTGCAGAGTGTCCTTCCAACCCCTGTTGGTGGTGAAGGGGCCAGTGCCCCAGTGGTGCTGAAAGCGGCATAGAACAGGGGCCGGGTATTGAAAAGGCGGCTTATCGATAACAGTATCCCTGCATTCACATCCATTTGTGAAATAATCCCTGCAAGTTGCGATCTGGCAACAATTCACAGCTGCAATACTTCAAACCGAGCTTGTGCCCTTTTAACCCACCACGACTTGCCTTCCCTCTTCTTCCTTCCCTCCAACCAACAACCACCACCCAACTTCTTGGAGGTTCATTTCTCTTACACAAACAACGACGACTACCAGCGCATACCTCATTGAGCTATTGCGACACGTCCTTTACCTTCTGCACAACCTTCTATCTCCTCTTCAGTTCCTCTTGTCCCATTCGACTTCCACACATCCAACACAGACACAGTCGCCGCAATGGAGACGCGGAGAAGCAGCATGGCCATTGGCCTGGGCTTCGTCTTCTGGATGATGATGTTGTTCTCTCCTCTGGCTTTTGTCGGTCAGGCCAACGCCGCCGACTCTGACGCTGACAACTACGGCACTGTTATTGGTATTGTAAGTAGCTTCCCCTCGCGCAACCCTCAAGCACAAACAGTAGCTGCTTGCCTTTGTGGCAAACGTCGCCTTCTGTGCTAGCGCATCACTCCACCAGCCTCGAGCATCATGACAAACAGCTGCTAACAATGCTTTTAGGATCTGGGAACCACCTACTCTTGTGTTGGTGTGATGCAGAAGGGCAAGGTCGAGATTATGGTCAACGACCAAGGTACGCTACCCCTCCCCTTCCAACACAGACCTCTGCTAGCTCCGACACAAAGAAATCGTGGCCTCTAGCTAACACACACTTTCTCCACAGGTAACCGTATCACTCCCTCCTACGTCGCCTTTACGGACGAAGAGCGCCTGGTCGGTGACGCGGCAAAGAACCAAGCTGCCGCAAACCCCTACAACACCATCTTCGACATCAAGTACGTGTCCTTTACCCTCATCCCCATCGATGGCGCCCGCCCCACCATCAAATCCCTTTCCTGCGCATATTTGCATACACAGTGGCACCAATAACTAACATACAACCCTGAACAGGCGTCTGATCGGCAACAAGTTCTCTGATGACGGTGTCCAGCGTGATATGAAGCACTGGCCCTTCAAGGTCACCAGCAAGAATGATAAGCCCTTTGTTACCGTCAAGGTCAACGGCGAGGACAAGACCTTCTCTCCGGAGGAGGTTTCCGCCATGATTCTCGGAAAGATGAAGGAGGTCGCTGAGTCCTACCTCGGCAAGAAGGTCACCCACGCCGTCGTCACCGTCCCCGCCTACTTCAACGACAACCAGCGCCAGGCTACCAAGGATGCCGGTATCATCGCCGGTCTGAACGTCCTCCGTATTGTCAACGAGCCCACTGCCGCCGCTATCGCGTACGGTCTGGACAAGACTGATGGCGAGCGCCAGATCATCGTCTACGATCTTGGTGGTGGTACCTTCGATGTCTCCCTTCTCTCGATCGACCAGGGTGTCTTTGAGGTCCTGGCCACTGCCGGTGACACCCACTTGGGTGGTGAGGATTTCGACCAGCGTGTTATCAACCACTTTGCCAAGTCCTACAACAAGAAGCACAGCGTCGACGTCACCAAGGACGCCAAGGCCATGGGCAAGCTGAAGCGCGAGGCCGAGAAGGCCAAGCGTACCCTCTCTTCTCAGAAGTCCACCCGTATCGAGATTGAGGCTTTCTTCGATGGCAAGGACTTCTCTGAGACCCTGACCCAGGCCAAGTTCGAGGAGCTCAACAACGATCTTTTCAAGAAGACGCTCAAGCCCGTCGAGCAGGTCCTCAAAGACGCCAAGGTCAAGAAGAGCGAGATCGATGACATCGTTCTCGTTGGTGGTTCCACTCGTATCCCCAAGGTTCAGTCCCTCATTGAGGAGTTCTTTGACGGAAAGAAGGCTAGCAAGGGCATCAACCCCGACGAGGCTGTCGCTTTCGGTGCTGCCGTTCAGGCCGGTGTTCTTTCCGGTGAGGAGGGTACCGAGGAAATCGTTCTTATGGATGTCAACCCGTTGACCCTTGGTATCGAGACCACCGGAGGTGTCATGACCAAGCTGATCCCCCGCAACACTCCTATCCCCACCCGCAAGAGTCAGATTTTCTCCACCGCCGCCGACAACCAGCCCGTCGTCTTGATTCAGGTCTTTGAGGGCGAGCGTACTATGACCAAGGACAACAACATCCTCGGCAAGTTCGAGCTGACCAACATTCCCCCCGCGCCCCGTGGTGTTCCCCAGATCGAGGTCTCCTTTGAGCTCGATGCCAACGGTATCCTCAAGGTGTCCGCCACCGACAAGGGCACTGGCAAGGGCGAGTCCATCACCATCACCAACGACAAGGGTCGTCTCTCCCCCGAGGAGATCGAGCGTATGGTTCAGGAGGCTGAGAAGTACGCCGAGGAGGACAAGGCTACCCGTGAGCGCATTGAGGCTCGCAACGGACTTGAGAACTATGCCTTCAACCTGAAGAACCAGGTCAACGACGAGGAGGGTCTTGGTGGCAAGATTGATGAGGAGGACAAGGAGGCTGTAAGTTGTGTATCTTGCTTGATGCATCCTCGACAGATTGCTAACGTTGTCAACAGATCCTGGACGCCGTCAAGGAGGCCAACGAGTGGCTCGAGGAGAACGCCGCCACCGCCGAAGCCGAGGACTTTGAGGAGCAGAAGGAGAAGCTGTCCAACGTCGCCTACCCTATCACCAGCAAGCTTTACGGCTCCGCTGGCGGCCCAGGCGGTGACGACGACGAGCCCATCGACCACGACGAGCTGTAGATTTCTTCGTAGAAGACGCAGTGCACATTGGCTGGATTGGTGGAGTCAAGTTTCTTTATACGCATGAATAGGGAGACGTAGAAAAAGTCTTCAAATAACCATGATTCTTTTGCATTTTCTCTGCGTGTCTATTACTATAGGGGTGTCCGGTGGTCAGGTCTAACGGTTGGACATGGCGTATGACGGTTATGAGTAACTATAGTATGTATAAAACCACGTAAGCGTTAAAAACCTGAGCATAAGCGTTGTGCACGAGTAGATAAGCATTATGCACGCTCTCTTACCAAAACGTAAAGTACCTACCTAAATACCTTTTCCGTGGTATTGCTTTGGGACGCTGGCTAGAGGGATAAATTCCTGACGCCGAAACCTTTTTTTTCGCTTTACAATTTAAACGGACGTGGTGGCGTTGCTTCAGCTGTTGTCTTCGTCTTATTAGAGTCGTACACGTTTTTCGTGTACGCTCTTTTAAATACAATACAAACTCTAGGCCTACAGATTTGATTTTACGATATACGTATTTGAATCCAGGGCTCGGAGTGTGCAGCAGAACCCACACATACAGGTATCATAAACGGCCCAACGCCGTCCATAGATAGCACTGCTAGACCTTCTGCAGTCTGCTTCTAAATATAGTACTAGCTTCCATATCCACAAATACACTGTATACACTAGTAGCGATTTTTTTTTTGATTTTTTTTTTTTAGAAATTCTGCTTGCTTTTACTGTACGAGCGAGAATAGAGACCCTGAAGAAGGGATCAGGTAAGAATTTATCACAACCTTTGTACGAAGAATATGCTAAGGGCCAAACTATGTCGGTTCAGGGCCATATCCCGGCCTCATGTGAAGACCGACAAGTCCTCCTCCGACCTGGAGTCCAAAATCTCTGAGGGCCGCCATACCATATCAACCTCGCCAAGCTCTCGGAATGCTGCCAGAACTCCTTCGTGCGGCCTCCATGCCCCAACCTGCCAGATTACGGATCCCCTGGCAGTAGCATCTTTCGCTGGAACATAGCTTACGCCCAACTTGAAAGCGGCGCACTCTTGATTGAGAGGCTCCTGGGCATCTACATACTCGGCCATCCTCTCCTCAGAGGGCCGCCAAGCTAGTCAGGCAAATAGCTCGGCCTCGTCTAGCACAGTCATGACACGCAGCGCCGCCGCAAACGCGATCAACAGTGGCTCAATCTTATGGCTCCGTGGCTCGGTGCGGAAAGCGTCAGGGGAATACTGCTCCGTCTCATCGCCTCCGTTCAACGCCCACTCCGCGTCTATCTCACGATCCTCAGCCTCGTCTCCGCCCGGGAGAGGCGGGTAGTGCTTCTCCCGCGTAATCTCGAAATGGATGTCAGCCTCGCCTTCGCCCCGAGGGCCGACGAAGTACCAGCTCCCGTCAGGACACCAGGGAGTGAAACTCGACGGTAAGTTGGCGCATCTGCTTCCACACCGCGCCACGGAACAGATGCGGCGTGAGGAAAGCGCGGACATCAAGTCTCTCCAAATGCGTCGCCAACAACTGCACCCCGTCCGATACAGGATCCACACCACCACCACCAGCAGCCCCCACGAGATCTGGCATCTCAATAGCCTGGTCTTCAAGATCGGCAAATGCACTTGGCAGCCAGAACCAGAGCCGCGTGACTTTGAGCGAAGCAGGAAGTCGCGCGTGCAGCTCGCGTGCTGCGTCGCCGAACGCTATCCGCGCGTCACGCCATGGCCCTTGCCCACGGCCGCGTGTAGTGCCGCAACGCGTGCGAAGAAAAGGCGGCCGGCATGTGCTCCCAAAGCCATGGACGTTCGAGCTCGCGCAGTTGCGGCAGGAACCGCGTCGCCAACTCCAGTGGCACCCGCGGCGAGATGGCACGGGCGTTTTGGTAATACGGAAGGTCGGCGTTCCGGTCAGGGCGGGTGAAGACTCGGAGTTTCTTGACGTGATGCAGCTGCGGGAGTGCGGCGTCGGTGTTGGTGGTGTTGGCAGCTAGCGATGGGGCATCAAGCAAAAGAGAAAGCCGATGCGTAGGAAATTGCCGATGCAAACATTGAGGTGTGCGAGAGGTGAAAGTGTGCGGAATAACGCGCAGAGCCAGCCAGAGGCCTGCGCCGTCACCGATGAGGCACTCATTGTCTGCGGTGGTGCTCAAAGCTTCGAATTGGTGGACAGCGCTGAAGAAGGCCTGGACGCGAGCTGAGAAGTACCTTTCCAGCGCATCAGCATCGCCAACTGTCTCGCGACAGGTCAGCGATGCCTCAGCAGAGTGTCGCCAGGGAGGGAATGTTAGGTCAAGCGTGCACTCTCGGAGGCCCTGATATGAAGGTGAGCGTTTGTTGTAGTTGCGCGTTTGTCGGAGAAGATCTTGGAGGATTTCATCTGGAGTTTCAGTGGAAGCCATAGCGCGGCCTTGACGTTGGTGTTTCTGACCGTATAGATCGAGCCTCCTAGTGTTGAACCTTATACCTAGTACAAGGCTCACAAAGGAGTGTCCAGGGTTATGGGGACAAGATTGCCAGTTGAACGCTCGAGGCATCGGCTGTTCTCGACCCTTTCACGAACGTGGCCTTCGAGGCCTTGTCTCGAGTATGGCCTTGCTTCGAACGAAGCCTTTCCTCGAGCTCGGCCCTGTTTCGTCATGATCCTTCTGAACTGTGCTCGGTATGGTCAACAGTCGGCCAGCGGCACAGCTCTTATTATTGGAAAGTCGACCTTCGGGATGTTACGTTGCAAGGGATTCGATGTCAACAACAACAACAACAGCAACATACCTTCCTTGGCACGGTAAGTGGTCTGTATTTCAGAGATAAATGATATGTGGTCTTCTGCCGCCACCGCGGGCATTTAACCCCCAGGCCGCAGCCTAACTTCATCCTTCCCTCATTCCTACAAAACCGTGCCCCCTAAGGCACAACATCGACCACCAGTGTCAAAGTCTCAGACGCCCTCTCATCTCATCAACCAGCTTCAAGCATGGAACCCGAATTTGGTTCATCAAACATACCTGTTCGCGTCTTGGTGCAGACGAAGACGCATCTCGTCCCTGGGGCTGACCACGCCGCGAAACGGCAGTTTATGACTACTCGTATTGCTTTGCATCACTGGGGATCACCTTACCAAGAGAGAGAAGATTGAGTATACGAATATGGCACACAGTATGCTTATAAAAATCGACGGTGTTTTTTCCTCGTTGACCATGGCACTTCGCCCATTGGCAGTGACGACCCTTTTCATGTGCCAATCGCCTACTACCAGTGGACGGGAGAGATATTGTAAGCTCCATATTCATGATGTTTGGAAGTATGGCTGTTAACGTTTCATAGTATCTCCATACCAGGCCCCTTGCCCCCTGACATCCGCGAAAAGCTTAGGGAATATCCTTTCAAGCCCGAAATCAAATATATCAAGATGGACGTTCCGTTGTTTGAAAGAATGCCCCCCGAGAAACTTCGCAAAAACATCCAGAGGCGACTGAAGGCGTTAGCTCCGCTCCACGGTCGTGACCACCGATGGCTGAGAAATAATCCGGAACACGCGGAGTGGCTACGGGCGAACGTTGACGACAGGCTGTGGGAGAATCTGCAGAAATCGGAGAAAGAATGGGAGGATAGAGTGGCACAAGGCAAACGGAATTGTGTCATTAAAGCTGACGGACAGGAGGTAGACCTCGATTAATTGACGAGATATGGATGTGTTGTTTATCCGTGGAGGTTACGTAGTCCCTAAGGACCGGAAGTCAGTGGTGGGAATTCATCTGCAACCTCCACGGGTATGTGTGGATCTCCATGGCTGTGAGCAATAGATACTTGGGCAATAATGGCCCCAAGAGTTGAGTGAAGCTCTGCATTCAGGGTTGATTGGAATGGAACTAAATCAGGCCCTACAGCGCGGTGGTATAGCATACTAATAGCAGCCCTGGAGCTGTTCTGGTTCTTCGCTTCCACGTGCCGCCTGGCGGGCTTCTCGAGAAGCAAACGGCTGACGGTGGAGACGTCGTCCTGAGACTCGTCGAGCAGGACCTTGTGAATTTACCCAATGGAGCTGGCCCTAATGCTCGTGCGCCAGCTGAGAATTTTGGCTAGCTCGCAGCTTTGTTGCTGAGTGGGAACATGAATAATCAGTCACACCCCGGGTCGCGGCTGGGTGACCAGAAACGGCACTACTCCATTAGGCAATCCAATGCCACCAGGAAGACTTTATATGCTTAGGTACTATGTCGCTAGAGGCTCCCTTAGATTTCAAGTAAACACGTGTAGAACAATAGGCGATGTGGTGGCACTGCGCATGGGAGGATCACATACACAATTTGGAGGTATGACATGGCTCTGCTGTTGATAGTGATGGAAGTACGTGTGTTGGCCTACGCAGTTTGAGATGCGTCTCCAATGGCGCTTTATACCGTGTCTCTAGATCTACCACATGTTCTATATGGGCATTTCAAGAGTGTGTCTGATGCTGGGCATGTACCAGCACATGCTTTAACTGAACGAGCAGCCAACGGGAAGTAGACTCTAATAACAAGGTAGACACCACTCATACGTAGGTTCCACACATGGTCTCACAGATACATGGCGCAGCAGCAAAAAGACAAAGGTCTCGGAAATCAGAGCATAATGCAGTGATAAGGTATGTCCACCAGAGGCTTCCAACGCCGAGCCATTCATCCATTCATTGTCACCTGGATCCTCATCCATGACCATCTAGCAAATGACTCGAGGACGTAAGAGCCGCCTGGCCTTCCTCATAAAGCGCCCTCCCTCCTTCACCGTAGCCGTCTCCAACAATCACCACGTCGGCTCGGCGCGCTCCACCTTAGGGGTCACGACGGCGTTGCGGTCCGCAAAGGGGTCATTCTCATCTGCGTCCTCGTCCTCCTGCTCCGAATCGTCATCGTCCGATACAGCCGCCGCTGCCTTCTGCTTCCCAGCGTTGCCGCTGGTGGGCAGCGCGAGGTGCGGACCCCCCGCCGCGGACGGCTTCGACATGGCCGAGGGCCGGGGCGGCGCCGCGGGCCTTGGAGGCGGTGCTGGCGAGGCGGGCGTGATGCTGAGGGCGCCCATGTCGGCGGTTGGTGGGGAGGAGAAGGTCGGAGAGGTCGGGGAGGTCGGGGACTTGGACTCGGTCATCACTGGGAGGGGGGTGTTGTTAGCGATGGGAGGTGGGGGGGGGGATAGAGGGAGATGGACAGGGCAAGCGGAAGAGAAAAGACATACTTCGATACATGTGAGCCTGTTCAGCCAATTCGTCGTCCGAGTCGCTGTCCGCATCAATAGAGCGGTCAAGTTGCTCGAATGTCATCAGGGCCGTGACAAGCTCGTCGTTGCCGTGCAGGAGACTGCCAAGCCATTGCTCGGATTCGACGTGTTGGATCTGTCAGACGTGGCAGGTTAATTACGAGCACATACATTTAGATGACACATACTCCGTCTCGATGCTACTTGAGCCAGGACAGCAACAACTTACATATCGCAAAATCTTGCGCCGGAGCTGCTTACACGTCTCAAAGTGCGCCACGGCATTAGCATTCTCCGAGATTCGCTCGCGCTCGCGGTTGATGCTCTGCAGGGCGTTGATGAGGTTCGTAGCGGCGATGGACGCCTCGGCGATAGTGACTTTCATTTGGTCCTTTTCGGCCTCGAGATCGAAGCGGCGGTGCGACTTGCTGCCGGACTTCTTCTTCTTATCCTTCTTCTTTTTGTCGGCTTTGGACGACAGGTAGCTGAAGGAGCTGATCTGGCCGGTGGGCGCCGGGGTGGGGGTGCTGCGGGATGAAGAGGCTGAAGCCTCGGGCGGGGAGGTGGGTGTGTTGGTAGTGGGAGACTCGTCCTCGTCATCGTTGAAGGGGTTGGCTTCTGTTTCGCGGATGACTTTGGAGCGCTCTTGGGTGACGACTTGTTTGCGCTTGGGGAGTTCCTGTCATGATGATTAGCCCTGCCGAAATCTCATGAGATGACAGTCCCCAAGACTCACCTTGTACAGCCTCGCAACCCTCTCCAACCCAGGCGTGCTCTTGTACTCATTCGCCCAGTTCCGGAACAGCTCCGAGCACTTCTTCTTGACATCGGGATCGCTCAAGTCGCTCGTGCCGCAGACGCGCAGCCGCTCCAGCAGCATCTCATCCGCAAACGACCGCTGGAAGCGCGGGCCGGCATTCTGGATGAGGCCGTCGAGGATGGTCAGGGCGCGCAGCTGGCGGTGGGCGCTGCCGTACTTGAGCTTCTTGCGGATGGCGCGTGAGGCCTCGGTCGGGCCCGAGGCTTGCAGCTTGATGACCTCGACCAGGTCGGGCAGGCCGCTGAGGTCGTCTTCCTCGTAGGCTTCGCCCGTGAGCCGCTCGACGGTGACGGTGACGGCCGAGTATGGTTTCTTCTGGGGTGGAGGTGTTAGTGAGATGATGGTGGCGTTGGGAGTAGATAAAGGCACTTACTTGTGAGAACATGACGCCGGTGGTTCTATTCCTCAAAAATGGACAATAATGGTTCTCTTCTTACTTTCAAGTCATAAAAGACACCTGCTCTTGGCTGTGGTATGGCCTTGTTGGTGTGAGCAGTCACGCCAGCAGTGGGATTGAAGGCTGGGTTCGTCGCACAGTCACAACAGATGAGAGCTTGCTTGCTTGCTTGCAACCTCGATCAAACTCCGAAGGCGGGGAAAGTTCCAGTTGGTGCAACCCGCAAGCACACAAACACCTTCACATTCACACCAACAGGGCCGGGAGACGTGTGATGGATCGTCTGGTGTGACAATGAGAATGAGGCGGGAGGAATCGAGACGCTGGAAAATGAGATCGCGTCTTGGAAACACTGTGCATGTGCTTCTCGCTTGGCCAACAAGCAGGGCAAGGCACTCTCCATTCAACGGCGCATGTGTTCCATGGTGGGGGACCAGGGATGAGCTCAACCTGCTGCGGGACATCCCGGAAGATTGGTCCGTGCTGTCTTTTGAGTGCCAGGCTACCCTGTTCTTGCCTTTCAAAACTAAGGAGCCCCACGGATTACGGATACTATAAACGTACCTGAATGCCCACCTTTGGATGCTCTGAGTTCATGACAACCCTGGAAATTCTGATACATTTCAGAATAGCGTTCACAACGAAGATGCTAATGCAAAGCTATAGTATTGCGATGAGCTCGAATGATAGCCTGAGATATACAAAGTCCTGTGCCTACTGCCTTGGGCAGGTATCTTCTTCTCGTGCTCGAGCTGTTTATTTGTTTGCGCTAGCCAGTTCGGGAAGTCTGGCAGCTTCCCGACGACAGGCGCTCAGACCACCTCCCCGCCCTCTCATCTCTCATCCTGCCCACTAAGTTCCATCCTCGTTGCGTACATTTATCGTTCCATTCGCCGCAGCTGCCATTCCTCGAAAGACATCACTGAGTGTAGCATGAGAAAGTCGAACATGGCCGCTGTACGTGGACGCAGGGGACCGCGCATTGGACATGGAAGGCGACTTGCAACTCGACGTGGGCATCCGCGGGACCCAGCAATCCGTGGTTTTGTTTTCAGCCCCAGGAATTAGACGTTCTGGCTGAGCTCGCAATTACGACGGCGTCTGGAGCCGTCGAATCGAGGACTGCCCAAGCACGTCGTCGTTTCCATCTCATCCCAGTCGCTGAGGCCACCTCCTCCCTGTGGCGGACCGCGGGGCCTCAGTGGCATCTGAAAGGTCTGGTATAAGAGCTCTGGACACGCTTTGAAAAATGACACATTCTCAAACCAGTGTCAACGACGCAACCCCCTTCCGGATAAGAGAGGAAACCCTCTTGAGGCGACCTTCGGACACCTCTTCTTCATCGCTCCAGTCCTCGAACCACGAACGCTGAGCACTAGCATCATCTTCAGGCACGTTGTCACCCACGGCCTCATCTGGTTGCGTCTTCAGCTCCCGTCCACCAATGTTGAACTCCAACGCCCTTTGCCTCCAGATCTCCTCGGCATCATTCTTTCCACCAAGCAGGCCGGTCCTCTCCTCCTTCTCGTGCCCTTGCAGAAACGCGTTCGCCTCGTCAAGTCCGACAGTCTCCTGGAGCTTGGCAAACATCTTGATCCTAGCCCCGATGTCTGCATGCGACATTGTGTTCAACACCTCGTTAATCTTCGCGTTGAGAACCTCGTGCTCCTCCCTCGCTCTCAGGATAGCTCTATGGTCTGCCTTGCGCCACGTGAGCTCTGGCCCGTCCTCGGGCGCCTGCATGGCTTCAGCGTCGAACACCACGCGCTTCTTCTTGCCTCGCGGCGGCTGGGGGCGGGGAACATCGATGTCTTCGATCTCGTCATCTGAGGCTGAGATGCTACTTCTGTAGTCATTGTCGTCCTTCTCGAGTTGTTCGTCGTGGTCAGTGCCCAGAGAGTACCTCTGCACGAATCTTCCGGTGTGAAAGGGTTCGTTCTCAATCGAGCTGGCGCCAGTTTCTACGTCGTCGTCGGAGTCGTCATCGTCGTCGGAACCGTCGTCACTGACAAGGGCAGGGACTGGGGAGGTTCCCCGCGATAGGCCACCCTTCATCGAAACCCGACATATCCGAGCCGTAGCCTCGAGCAGCTCGTCTGTGGGCTCGATGCCTTTGCGCAGGAGAGTCGCCACAGTGCTGCAGCTGGTCTCCAGCGAGGTCTTGATCTGCGCTGCTGACCATGTGGCGTTCTCGTCTAAGTGTCCAAACAGTGCGGGTGGTGCAGCAGGCGCAGCATCTGCAGCGTTGATCCAGTCAAGCACATCCATGAACTCGAGGACAACGCGCCTCTTGGCGTGCAACTCGCCGGCAGTCTGCGCCCACTCTGCGGCTTCAGACTCGGACTCTGCCTCATCGTCGGCTTGCAGCGTGTCCTCGTCAGAAGCTTCTACGGTGCCAAGGACCGCTAGTCTGTCGCCATGCAGCTCGTCCACCAGGCTCGACCATTCTGTGTCTATGGCTTTGGAATCTGTCGGTAGGGTGTGGTGCACACTGTGCTGGTAATCTTGGTCTCTGTCTGTGTAGAGGACGAGACTGGAAGCGTCGGTCTCCTCTGCTTCTTGGAGCGAGGCAGTATCAGACGCGTAGTCGCTCTCAGCCGATATCGATGGCGTGGGGCCTCTGCCAGAGAACTCGAAGAGCCCCGCCTGGAGTGCTTCCCAAGCCTCTTCGAGATCAGTGCTGCACTCTGATGATGCACATGACACAGGAGATGCGCTGCCAAGATGGGTGTTGTGGTCTTCACTTGGCTGGCTGACGGGCTCAGGATCAAGGATGAAGTCGTTCATGTCCTGCTTGGGGCCCAAAGCTGGGATGTACAATTCGCAGATGGGGCTATTGCAGTGGAAGCTCTCGCAGATTGCTCTGATTTCCTCGTTACTTTCCGATAGCCTCTGCAGCTTTTTATCAAACATTTCCCAGTTTGGTGTTGTCGCAAGATGTGTCTGCTGTCGCGTTAGGGCTATCTCCGCGCATTTGCATCGGTGATGGTAGGCGTCGCTGTCGTTCCTTACCTCTGTGTCCCCCAAGTGGGTGGTGATCTGATTTGATTCCATCATTTTTTTATTCTGCCGTCTGCATGCGGCTCGAGGGGAGTCAAATATTGATGAGCTTTGATGCGATGCGCTGCGGGTGCGATGCGGTTGCTTGACGGTGGGTCGCGATAGCAAATGTGTGTGCGCGTGGATGGATGGATGGAACGATGAAAAAGATGATCTGAAACCCTTCTATATTGGAGGATATTTTTTCTTTCTTTCCTTTGGTGGTGGTATGTTCTCATGTGCACGTCAAGTTCCTGGCGCTAACTGGCGATAGATTGGATTAGAGGCATTCTACCCGGCGCCGTTGCCAGTCCGCCAGCTGAGCTGAGCTGAGCCGCATCTGGTCGATCCACCCACGAGTACGTATCATCGCTTGTTGTTATAGTTCATCGAATATGTGTTCAACGTGTCCACAAGTGTGAACTATGCTAGTGTGGTCTTGAGTTTTGCGACTTCTAAGGTTGCCTCGCTTGATGACACTAGGCCAGGCCCTACCCATATACTGAGACTGAGGCAGTGAGTGAGACGTGTTGTGATGGCCAATCTCATTTGCTACTGGTGCTTCCGAGACTACTTTGATGGTGTAGGCCTTCTTCGAGCCAGACTTGGACCGTTATTTGGGTTCTTGCTTTCGAATGCTACGGCCTCTCCAGAAGGATGCTATAGACATGGGCTCGGAACGGCAGTCGTACTTCTCATGCACTTCATATCTCGATCTGAATTTTTTAACTTCCACTTGGATGAGATATTGCTAGTATCTACGGTCTGCACAGTCTGCACACGCTTCTGCACTTGATTATGTGCCGGTGCACATGTGCTGTTACCCACATCCGGCTTTCCAGTCGAGAATCAGATTGACTCTGCATCACCCATTCTGCACGCGAAGTATGCCCCCACGAGCCAAACATCAACGTATAACAGGTGAGCTATGTTTCCAGGCCCGTCCGTTTAGAACTCAACGGGTTTGTTTTCACGAGCACAAGGAGACGATGCTTCACTTTCTGTGTACTGGTTCACCACTACGTCTTTTCGAAAATGATTCTCAAACTGTCAGATCTCCAGGTTTCGTCAAGCACAGTTAGCGAAAAGCGCAGTTCCGCGTTGGTAATGATTTTACCCTGCAGCCAAAAGTTCAGCCGCAAAGGGCATTTGAATCCATGACCTCCGCGTGACGACTTCGCTCCCCATCTCCCAACCCTTCCAATCCCTCGGTTCTCGACGCTGCTGCATTGCAAGGAGAATCTCCGCAAATTTCAAAAATGACACTCATGAGAGATACTGATCGGCGTCTTTAAAGCTGGTTATCCTGGTGGGATCCGAATCCGACCCTTGATCTAGCAGCTTTCAGCGGAGGGAACTGCGGAGGGCTTAGCCGCGCTTTTCAACTTCGGCTAGCGTGAAACGGTTTATGTGGAATGATAGATCATACCACTGCGCTAATCGTCTATGAAATCCAACAAAACGCAGGTTATTCATATGGCCAGGGCTGGTGAAGTTGTGTGAAGTTGTGTGCCTGGGGTACATGAAGTAGGATCGGGGTTAGGGTTGAGGCCAGCGTGTGATTTAGCGGTTCAGACGGCAACTCGCCGTCGAGCGTCACAATGTCACCAAATGACATCAGCTCGCAAAATCCAATGCTCGTTTGATTAAAGTTGCTCGTCCTCTTTTGATATGATACTAGCTATCGCTATTCTATCTCTGTCCGAGCAGCATGGAGTTTTTGGTTGCGGTCCTCGATGTGGATATAATAGACACGAGCCGGGGCACGGCGGAATTATCGAGCCGCAGCCCGGCAAGCCTCTTTACCGTCTGCAAAAATTTATGACGCTACGGACTTTAACCTACACAACTCCGAATGTTTTACGGAGTGACGCGTCTCCTTTGGGTTACCCAAGGAAATAGAGGCACTAGTCGGACTCGCATCTGAGAGACATATATAAAATAAGCGGCAGGCTGGCACCGACCAGGACGTCGCCACACCCCCCCATGCTCAACACATGTCTTCCCTCCTCTCACGCCATGTGAGGGTGTCCCCGCGGCGACTTTATTCAACCTCCTCACCACTCCGCAAACGTATCTTGACCAGAACCATGTCGTACTCAATAGAGGTAGAGGCACCGGCTCTTGGGAAGGCACCGGAAGACGCGGTCTCAAAGCCTCACCATGTCAAGGGCGCAAACGGGACCACCACCCACTTCAAAAACCCGCACCCGTCCGCCAAAAAGGGCTTCTCCCACTGGTCCATGCCCTACAAGATAATCAAGTGACCACTCCTCACTCCCTTCCCTCCCCCGGTCTGAGCTCGCACAGAACCCGCGACTAACATCCTCCACAGAGGCCAACTAGACGGCACCCTCCGCATGCCGTCGCCCAGGCCCGGCGACAAGCTCGTCCCCGTGCAAACGCCCACCTTCCTACCCACCCGCTTCTCCGCCTCCTCATCAAGCTCCCCAAACGAGCTCCGCACCACCTGGCTCGGCCACGCCTCGCACTACACCGAGTTCGCCTCGGGGCTCCGCGTGCTCTTCGACCCGGTCCTGGAAGACCGCTGCTCGCCCTTCACCTTCGCGGGGCCCAAGCGCTACACCCGCCGCGCCTGCGCCGTCGCCGACCTGCCCTTCGTCGACGCGGTCGTCATCTCCCACAGCCACTACGACCACCTCTCCGTCGCGACGGTCAATGAGCTGAGGGAGCGGTTCCCCCGCGCGCACTTCTTCGTGGGGCTGGGGCTCGCGAGCTGGTTCCGGGACTCGGGCGTGGTCAATGTCACGGAGATGGACTGGTGGGAGGACGCCGAGGTGACAGTCACGCTGGACGATGTGGAGGGCGACGGCCCTAATGCGATCACCGCGACCATCTCCTGCCTGCCCTCGCAGCACACCTCCTCGCGCTACAGCCTCGACACGGACCGCACGCTGTGGTGCTCCTGGGCCGTGACCTCGCCCTCGCCCTCGCGCCTCGCCTCCTCCCACCACCCCACCCCCGCAACCACCCCGCCGCCGCCGCCGCCCAGGTCCCTCTACTTCGGCGGCGACACGGGCTACCGCGCCGTACCGGAGCTGCCCGCCGGCGAAGACGACTGGGGGACGGCGCACGCGCACCTGCCCACGAACCCGGACTTTGCGCAGATCGGCGCTCTCAGGGGCCCGTTCGACGTCGGGCTGATCCCAATCGGCGCGTACAAGCCGCGGCACCTGTTCGCGTGGATGCACGCGGATCCGACGGACGCGGTGGAGATCTTCCGCGACACGCGGTGCAGGCGCGCGCTGGGAATCCATTGGGGCACGTGGGCGTTGACGACGGAGCCGGTGATGGAGCCGCCGGGACGGCTGAGGGAGGCGCTGACGAGGAGGGGGTTGGCGGAGACGGGGGTGTTTGATGTTTGTGATATTGGGGAGAGTAGGTGTTTTTAGGAAGGAGGGGGAAAGGAGGGTTTGCTTGCTGTGCCGCAGGCTAGACTTGATGTGGCACTTACAGGAGGCTTGGCTTACCATAAATAATAGGGGTTTGGCCTTGCTGTGATTAGCGGGCATAACATGATCTGAGATGCAGTTATGCCATGTCATTATATATACTAGGTATATACTTTATTTACGAGCATCCAGATGAGAAAAATCTAGGTAAGTACAAACTCAGATACTTCAGCCTGGCATGAATCTCCTACACAATATAATGATAATCATATCTCTGATATCCTTGATACCTTATGAGCCTATTCTGATATGGGCCAGATACCTCCACAGTAGGCACACATATTATTCTCTACTATTGTGGTGAAGACTTGGGCGTTTCCACCAGTCTATAGTACAATGTTCTTTGCTTAACATATTCAGGGCAGCTTCCGGTGTGATACTGTTATCAAGTCCGCCTCATGCATTTGAACACATCGTCGCCTAATCCCTGTTCCCCTGAACGCCAGGCCAAAGCTCCTTTCCCGAACAGGCAAATTCTGGGGCATCGCAAAGCCGAGACATTTGTGCAGCTCTGCAGCAGTGCTTGACAAATCAAGAATATGTTGATGACTATTGCAAGAGCTGGGGAAGCTCATAGAAGGCGGATTTCCCCAAGAAAGCTTATCGTTCGGACAGAAAGAAGGGGCGCTCTCAAAGCATCGATCACGTAATTGATGCAACTGCGTAAATTCCAAGGTTGATTCCACAACATGGCAGCCAGTATAATAAGAAGCCGAGGGGTAGCTTCCTCCTCACGATATCTCCACCTCGCTTCAGCTTCCTCAACATCAACAAACGCTTCATACGTCATCCACTTCACCTCACTTCCTCAACGCACACCACCACCACCGGTACTCCAAAACTCATTGACTTCTCCACTTCACCTCCGCCGTCTCACAACCAGCTCCCGTCTGCTCAAAAACACCAACGACAACACGCCAGACCCCGCCGAAGAAATGTCCGAACCCACCGGCCTGATCGCCTCCGAGGGCATCGAGTGCCTCACCGCCGGCACGCCCAACGGCTACAAAGCCTCCATCATCCTCGAGGAGCTCAAGGAAGCCTACGGCGACAAGTTCCCCAAGATCACGTACCAGGCCATCAACATCATGAAGAACACGCAAAAGGAGCCGTGGTTCATCGAAGTGTGCCCCAATGGGCGTATTCCTGCTATTGTGGACCGTGAGTTTCTATAGGCCTGTCTTAACATTCAATGCCTCTCCATGCTCTATGTCACACATGCTGTGTCTGTGCTGTAACTCACAGTACTTGCTACATACTGACCGCACCTTGCAGATGACCGCAACAACTTCCCCGTCTTCGAAGGCCTCGCCATCCTGCACTACATCACCAAGCACTACGACCCAGAGAACAAGCTCAGCTTCGCCTACGACTCGGATGACTACTCCGTCGCCGAGCAGTGGATGAGCTGGCAGCACGGCGGTGTTGGGCCTATGTACGTTCCTTTCTCCCTCACCCTCCCCATCGCCCATCCCCCATCTCTTCCTCCACAATCACCACCAACTAACCCCCTACCCCCCCTCCCAACCAAACAGGCAAGGCCAAGCCAACCACTTCCTCCGCTTCGCCAAAGAGAAGATCCCCTACGGCATCCAGCGCTACGTCGGCGAGGCCGAGCGTCTCTACGGCATCCTCGACGCGCGCCTCGCCAAACGCGACTACGTCGCCGGCCCGGGCAGGGGCAAGTACTCGGTCGCCGACATCTCGCTGCTCGGCTGGGCCAACATCGCCGTGCTGTCGGGCGTCGACGTGCACGGCCTGTTCCCCAACGTCGCCGCCTGGCTGGACCGCTGCCTGGCGCGCCCGGGCACCAAGCGCGGCTTCTCGATCCCCCAGGAGAGCGGGTTCTTTAACGCTGCGTTCTTGAAGAAGGTCGAGGAGGATGAGGAGGCCAAGAAGAGCTTTGAGGAGACGACCAAGCTGCTGAACGATGCCAAGGCGCAGTACAACTACAAGTTTGCATCTCCCTAGAGGGTATTGGGGCGAGAGAACATGACCCTGCCACCATGACTGTAGAAACAGATCGAATGAAGAACTGGGTCTCTTTTTGCGCAATCTGAAACGAAAAACATGCGACATCGTGTCCTTTCCTAAGCGTACAATCAAACAAGCGCATACGTTTCCTGGCCGTTGCAGCATGCAACCCCTCGGGAGAATGGTTGCGACCCCCGGTGCCCTGATCCGTGGCTCCAGATAATCCCCATCATGCTTTTGGTAATCCTCTCCTCCAGAATCAAATTTGCCGTCCACACTCGCCAAACAAGATTACTGTCGACTTGTTCCGGACGACTTGTAAAAAGGCAGCCGAGTCCCTGCTATGAAGGAACCCACCTTTCCCATCTCGAACCACAGCATTAATCAAATCGTGTACTTTGATCTTTCCATCTTGGATCCAGCACACTGCAATTTTACTTGCACCCAGCAGCTCCAACCCTTGTTGTGAAGATTCACCTCGTGGGTCTTGGGAATCTACTAAGATCAGGTCGCGCCCCCATGATATGCGTGGATAGGAAATTAAATTACCAGTAGCGTCGATCGTACTCGCGCGGCGGGTAGCCTCCATCGCGGGCGTAGGGTGCATCACGAGGAGGCAAGTCCCGAGGAGGCGGACGGTCGTATGGTGGGCGACCACCACCGTTCAAATAGGGGTCGGCAGGAGGATAGTCGCGGCGGTATGGGTCGTCGTAGCGGCCACGTGGAGGCGGGTAGTCGTCAGGAGGCCCGCGGCGGGGTGGCGATCGGAATCTAGCGCGATCGTCATAGTAGTCTCGGCGGGGGCTCCTCTCGCGGTACCCATCGCGGTACGGGTCTCGACGTGGGCTGAAGCCACCAGGGGGTGGGCCGCGTCGGTCGAAGTCATCGCGAGGAGGATATGGTCGGCGAGGGCCGGGAGAACGCGATCGGCCACGCGGCTGGGGAATGTCGGGCTGCGGCTGCGGTTGGGTAAGTATTGAATGAAGACTAGACCATGAACATCATGAAGCACCTACGTTAGCCTCGCAGGTCACGCGGACGCCCTCCTTGAATTCCTCGCCATCGAGCTTCGCCACAGCTTGCTCAAGGTCCGCAGCAGTCTCGTACTCGACAAAACTGCATTACCAAAGTTAACGTTTGCTCGACAGATGCCTGAAAACCAAGACGGGAAAGGTAGACGAACCCTTCGCCATTCGAGTTGCGACCCGTCTCCGAGTAGACGACTTCGGTGTGAGCTTTACGCGCAAAGTCTTTGAGGTCCTATGTCCAGAGAAATCCACGTAAGTTGAAGTCCAGGTGCGAAGGTCGAAAAGCCGAGATTCCTAATAGCGGGACCGCAAGCAGTGACAAGTCCAGGGGGAGTCCAAGAACATCTAAGGGTTGTATCCAGCAGAGAGATAGATGTGCTTGCCAGAGCTATGTTCTGCCACCATTCCAAGAACCTCGCGACACGTCGGTGAAGCGGAGGAAGACACACTGCAGTCGTCCTGATGAGACTAAGGCTGGCCGCAGCACCGTCAAGATAGCGCGCATTGTATCCAATCGACGTGCAGAGTGCTGACTCCCTTATCCATAGACACAGAGGGTTGTTGCTTGGGACATCCAGGAATCCGGCATCAACGAAGAGGAGGAGAGACAGACCTGCCAACTGGTATCGCTGGGGAGACCACGAATCTGCATCCTGTGAGGGGTGCGACGGGGACGTGGAGGACCACGTTCGCCGGGTCCGCCAGGAGGAAAGGCGCCAGGTTCTCGGTGCCGCGAACCGCGCGCGAACTGAACGGTCAGGCGCTCGCCCTGAAGCATTGTTCCGTCTTTTCATGTCCTATATTAGCCATGTTTGAGGAGAGATTTGCGAAGGCCACCGGTGATTTTTGTGGTACATCTTGGAGACAGTAGAGACGTACGGAAAGCTGTATGGAACTTGACATTAGCAATGGCGCAGAGCAACAAGGTCGCAATCACAGGCAGATGCGGCAAGGAGGAAGTTCACGGGTATAGCGCGTACCTGGAACAACATCGCGGGCGTCCATGGCATCTTTATACTCAATGAAACCAAATCCATTCATGAGCTTGATCTCGGTAATCTCGCCAGTGCCATGTTTGCTGAAGTGAGCCTCGATTTCTTGCTTGGTGACTTGGAGTGGGTCAGCGTGGCGGTCCAGAAGGAGGAGCCATGGGCCTGGGACCAGGAAGAGAGACCACGTCGAGTCCAAAGACGGGCGTGGTTGCAGAACATTGGCCGTCCGAGTGACCGGAAGAGAGGATCAGAGATCAAAGGATCAAAGATCAGTTGGTGAGGCTGCGGTAAGGGCGCTTACCATTGCGAGGCAGGTTGCCCAAGTACAGGCGGGTCGAAGATACCTCGGCCATGGTGGGTTGAGTTTTTTCCTGTTGTCCAGCCATCAGGGTCAGGTCATGCAACGAGGATCATGGGTTGGTGGAGTAGAGTCGATTGGGCGGGAGGAGGAGGAGAAAAGTGAGGCAGCGCCAGCGAAGCGCAGCGAAGCGCAGCGAAGCGCAGCGAAGCGCAAGGTGTGAGACGGGACGGGACAGCCTCGCCGTCGCGGGAGTTGGGATTGAAGGCGTTTTTTGATCGCGTGTGCGACTGTGGCTCGGCGCAGCTTCGACTCAGTGGTGGCCACATCCTAGCGCAGCGCAGAGCAAGCAACAGCCAAGGGCGTCGGGGAAAAGAAAAGGCAGGGCGAGGATGGTTTGCGATTGGGCTGGGTTCCATCCATCCTCGAGGGAAAAAAGTCCTTGCAAAAGATTCCTGACTGGGGGGAGAAAAAAACAAACCGTGTCTGGGTCGCGCAGTATTCTCCGGGATCTTGAGTCTGGGCTGAATGGATGGGCGTTATTTGATTCCAAATGCGCGGTCCTCTTGCGCAGGAGGCCACAGTATTTGCGATGGATGGTTGTTGTTGTGGCAAGAATATGAGGATGGGGAGAGGAGATGAGAGTGAATTGGTAGGTAGGGAAGGGTAGGGGCAGTGGAGGTGCGGAGGGGTTGGGCGCCCAGAATTGGGTCAATTGGGAAGGCGCTAGCAGCAGATGCCTCCCTGTCGCACAGGCTGCTCTCGTTGTCTCGCTACCTAGATACTTACTAGGTAGGTTAGCTCTGCTCCAAGGTTGTACCAGGCTCGTCAGATCGGAACATCTGCTCCACCTTCCGAGGAACTACTCCCGCACGGATCCATCGCTTGGCAAGAGCTTGCATGAATTCTTCCATCCCAGAATGACACTTCTTGTCTTCTTTTGGCATGCTTCATCTTCTTCGAAACGACCGCTAGCAAGCCATCGTACTTGTCCAAATTTGGAGCATATCTCCTGGCCCGCGCCCTTTTCGACGTGGACGACTACGGTACACAATCTCACCAACTCTGCGCGACTCCCTCCACCTCGGTACGCTTCATGTCAGTCCACCGACACCACCAAAGTGTCACAGCAGAGTGAAAAGGATGAGGTTTTCTGTTGTCACGCGTACTACTGGCAGCCTGCAATCCCCCTTGGATAACGTTGAACGACCCCACATATAGAAGCGTTTTGAGATCCTCCTCGTCTCAGAGACCGGTCCATTCATCTCAAATCACAGCACAGTGTGTCCTCCCTAGTGGGCTTGAAGGCAAGAAGCTAGGTCACCAACCCATAGGCAAGTCTGCTGATATCAGAAGCACCAGTAACCTCTTGGCCTCCCTGGCTGCACATACTTGGGGCTGAAGAGGCAGTCATTTCGTCCTTGCTCGAGCTTGCATACCGCTGTCTTGATTAGAACCCAATCATCCTTGCCGGTCAAAAGCCTCTTTGGCCCTTTTCGCCTCAGCCCTTTCCAAGGCTATAATCTGCTTACGCATCTCGGCAACACGAGGAGGCACACTCGCCTCATACCGCTTGATCGTGTCCAACACCTCCTGCATTTCCGCTCTCTCCAACACAGACACCGGTAGTCCGCCCACCGTTCGCTCTTCAGACGAAAGTACGCCCACAAAACCCTTACCGTAATCCTCCTCGCCAGCGTCCAGCGCCACCGCGGCCTCGTACGCCGCGCCGCTGCTGAGGCGCTGGCGGAACTCAGCCGCATTCGCGACGACGAGGTCGCCCTTCTCGTCGCGGCTCACGAACCCACACTTGAAGCTCGTGTGCGACATTCCGTCGTCGGTGGAGTCTGTGGCCACGAGGACGGTCCATTGGCCGGGTGTGATGTCTTGCAGAGCACATTCTATGGGGGTTGCGCTGCTGGAAAAGTGCATCTTGGCCTCATAGATGGCTCTGCCGGGCCATGGCTTTACTACAAGGTGCTCCTGTAGGAGTCGGCTGGGTTAGCCAAGTCGCTTGTTTACATGTAGGCCGAACACCAAAAAGGGACTGGTGGGACTTACTGGACCGGCCAAGCTGAAGGCTTTGATCAAGGTCTGTGGCTTGGTTTGGCAGATGCTGAAGTAATTGAGCACGAAGTCGTACTCGTCAGACAGGCTCGCCCATTGGATCCAGTCTTGAACGACGTCCAGGGTCCGCCCAGCGGTAAGCGGGATGTCATCGACAGGGAACGTCCAGATGCTCAACCCGTCCCTTTCGGGACTGCGTCTGTCACGAGGTCCATTGGCCAAATCTTTCCACGGTTTGCTCAGGGTCGCAAGATATACAATCTGCTTAATTCTCGGATGTGCGTTCACTGCTGCTTGAGTCGGCTCGACAGGCTCGTCGTACAGCGGGTCCATGAAACGGTAGGAGCGCGCAAATGCCTCATGGAAGACTTGCAAGCTGTCTCTGGCGCCGTGGGAGCTATTGTCAGAGACAGCCTGGCCAGGTGCAGTCGCAGGAAGAGGTGGTATGGCAGGCAAGTTCAGCTCCGATCTTTTCTTCCACGCCGCCGGCCAAGCCGACTCGAGCGCAGATTCATCAATGAGAGGCGCTGAAATATCCGTCGTGTCGATGGATGTCTGGCTCTGTAAGAAGTGCATGAGCTCTGGTGACATGCCACTCTCGTGGTCTTCGTCATCCTCGGTCTGCCATCTCTCGTCATAACTGGCTGCGTACTCCCAAGCCGTCAAAGGCGTGTTTCTGAAGTTCTGCGTCTCGACAAATTTCCCATTCGGAACGACAAATGCATATCTGACCTGAGCCGGGTTCGTGATGTCCAGCACCGTAACGCCGTCGTTATTGTCCCCACCATCAAAGGGCACATTGCACGGCATGGTATGGAAGTTGGCGCCCGTACCCGTCTCCGCATCCAGCGACGCCCCGAGGACGAGGCACGTCGCGATGAAGGGGAACTCGGGCACGTCGTTGGCCCAGTTGATCTTGCGGGTCCACAGCTCGTCCGGGGCCTTGTCAGCGAGCTCTTTCTCGAAGGCGAGCAGAGCGTGGTTCCCGGGCTCCTGGAAGATCCGGATCAGTCTCTGGCAGACGCGTACGGCCATGCGGCCGTAGAGCCATTGGTGGTGGGCTCCGGCGAGACAGCGGTAGCGGCCGGAGGCGAGCTTGGAGATTACGAAGAGTTGGTGGCGTTGGCCCATTTTTGGTACTGTGTGCTGGTGATAGAGTGTGAGACTTTGGAGTTCATGAACTGAGCTTTAGAAGGGGTAGAAGTGTCACAAGATGAAAATCCCGGGCTTGCGGTGATGCATACTACTACATATATATGTGCATCAGGGTTACATTTGGTTCAGGCAGCTAGGCAGCGAGGCGGCACAGCTGCTCGACGTGTTCACAGAGTTTTCGTCTTTGTAGACCAATATCACTGTGCTTGCTGCAAACTGCATAGTGCTCTGTGATTCGTTTTGGTAGGTACTTGGTCTGCACTGCAAGGAATGGGCCAACTCCAATCCCCACCGCTGCCCCTCATGCAGTCAAGCAATAATGCTGACGAGGTAGAAGACATGAGCCCCACGGCATGGCAGAGGGTTTCCGAAATAGGCTGAGCAGAGACTTTGAGGATTGCTTGCAAAAAAGAACCATGATTACGCCTCTAGAAACACTTGGACCGGCAAAGTGGTCTGGTCGCTACATATTTGATAGACAAGCTTCGAAGATTATAGTTCTTGTGGGCGCTAGTACGTGGGCCAGGCAGAGTGGGTTGGCAATAACACAATTCAATGAGGTGCCAGGGCGCTACTGCTAGCACCATCCTCTTTCAACTCCCAGCACTATTTAAGACTGAAGTAGCATACCTAGGTCGGTAGGTAAAGGAGGAAAGCCATAATGTACTAATTAGCTAAACACTGTACCCGGAATCGGCCCACGAGGTGGAAGCCGTCAGCGTCGGCCCGACGGCAGACGTGGTTGGATCGCTGGTCGTTACTCTATTATATAGTAGTGATTGTGGCGGCCAAGTCGCTTGCCAAGGTCCGGTTTTTTTGTTGGGTCAGCGGATATGTCACAAGCGCAACTTTCCCGATGATGCTTACAGCCTCATGGCATGTATGTTATTGTCCAATTTTTACTGATGTTTTCTCTGACCGTACAATAAGGCCTTCGCGGGTCCCGGCGTGCAAGTAAACTACCGGGCTTTCGGCCCGGATTTTGTGGGCCTTCTCGTGATCCCCCCCCCCGGTCCTCCCTTCCGCGCCGTGCACACCACCGTCATCACGACAAAAACAACAACGGCTTTTTTGTTTGAGGGAACATGGCTGATGGAAGTGAAGTATCTGGGGGTACTTCAGACGTGGACCTCAATACACACCGCATCAAAGAATGGCGATCCATTGTGACGCTGATTGTGTTCGCTCTCACCAGTATGTTCACCGCTTTGCCCCAATCCCTTCACAAGAGCAGGAAAGGATGCCTTTATGAGGCTGTCACACCACCATAGCGATTACTGACATACGCAACAGACGTCGTGGTACTCCGCCCCTTTCATATTCCAGTCTACCTGCCCAAGCTCCTCCGGGACTGGACACTTCGCGTACTCGTGCGCCTGCGTGTCATATCACCGCGGCAGGATGACAATGCGCTCCGCCGCAAAACTACCCGCCTGGCTGGGGTCGAGCTCGTGCGCTTCCACTTCTCCATGAACATCGTCACAGCACCACTGATCGCGGACCTCTTCCTGTTAGCGATTTTGGCCATCGGCAGGACAGAGGTGGCGGCTGGAACCATCGGCACAGACAATATCTCTCCGATCGACATCATGGCCTTCTTCATCACGCTCGCCTACATCGCCGTCTCTCTCGACGCCACGGGTCTCATCCGATATCTAGCGTACAGAGTGCTGACCTGGGCGGGCAAGCATGGCAGGAGGCTATACTTTTGTCTCTATCTGTTCTTTTTCGCGCTGACATCGTTTATCGGGAACGACCCGATCATCCTGTCAGGGACCCCGTTTCTGGCGTATATGTGTCGCATTTCGAAGAACATTCGGTCCCCTCGGGCGTGGATCTTCACCCAGTTTACAATGGCCAATGTGGCTTCCGCCATCCTTGTCTCGTCCAACCCGACCAACCTTGTTCTTGCTGGAGCCTTCCAGGTCCGGTTCATCGATTATTCTGCCAACGTCATCGTTCCGGTCATCATCACGGCCATCCTCCTCTTCCCGTTCCTGCTCTTCGTCGTCTTCCGAGACGAGGCATTGATCCCGTCGTCTATCGACATGCACGACCTTCCCGAAGGCGCGCACACTCGAGAGCCTGTGAACCCGAACATCCCACAAATCAGCTCAGGCGCCGGCGACGACGAAGCCAGCAAGGTGCTCCCCCTCGAGGAGATCATGAACCCGTACCTGGACAAGTGGAGTGCTATCTACGTGGCGGTCGTTATGGCCGTGACGTTAATCACGGTCCTGTCCCTCAACGCTGCGACGGCTGGGTCTGGAGGTCATGCTTATCCTGTCTACTGGTGCACATTGCCCGGAGCGTTCATTACCTTCGGCTGGGACGTCATGATGGGGTGGATCAAACGGCACGAAAGCAGAGAAATTGCCCGGCAAGGTCGGCGCTCCGAGCGGAGTGCGGTGACGAGCACTGCTGTGAGTGGAATCGATGACGAGGAAGACGCCGAGACAACGCTCGAGACACGTCCGCAAAACGGCGAGGCAGATGGGGTCGCGGACACTGGATCACATACTCCGACTGCTGCAACCACGCTTCCTGCAGCGGAAGCTCCACCGCAGCTGGAGAAGGATTCGCCGACGCTACAACTGCAGGAGAAGACTGCCCCAATGACGGTGGCCTCCCTAGCACGAGAAGCCTGGCAATGGGCAAGAGAGACGTTTCCCAACGCCTCGCACGTCCTGGCCCTTCTGCCGTGGCCTTTAGTACCGTTCGCGTTCGCCATGTTCGTACTTGTGCAAGCCCTGGTCACCAAGGGGTGGGTGCCTGTCTTTGCGTATGGTTGGGATGCGTGGATCAAAAGGACCGGTACAGTCGGCGCTGTAGGCGGCATGGGCTTCCTTGCCGTCGTTCTCTGTAACGTGAGTAATTCTTATGACATCCCGTTCAGCTTCGCAGCTGCCATCGCGCTGTCTTCCCAGCGTCTGGTGACAGACCACAACCTTGCTAATCCACTTCATACACAGTTCGCAGGCACGAACATAGGCACGACCATCCTGCTATCGCGGGTGATACAAGCGTGGATGGCGATCCACGACCAGAACGGCATCCCCATCAGCGACCGCACCTTCTGGGCTACGGTCTATAGCATGGCCATCGGCGTCAACTATGGTGCTTTCAGCTTTGCGTTCAGTGGGTCGCTAGCTGGCCTTCTGTGGCGAGACATTCTGTCGAAGAAGCACATTCAGATTGGCAATCGTGAATTTGCATGGGTCAACTTACCTATCATCGCGTTTACCATGGCCGTTGGGTGTACGGTGCTGGTTGGGGAGGTGTATGTTATAAGAGGGACAGGGCCGTATTCAATAGGCTAATGATCTAGTGCTTGATATTGACAGAGTTGTAGAATAGATCCAACTGATCAAAAATCATAGTGAAGTATGCTGGGTCTGGTGGCCAAGCTGGACCAATGTTCTAAGAGCATTTAAGCAGTTCTACAACTGACACAACCGCCTAGGTGCAAATGGGCAGATTGCCACTGCCTCAAATTTACTGCGCAAAGCATCAAAGGGACGACACATGGTGCTGGACACTTTCATCTGTACTTATGCAGTTTAAATTTGTGACTTCGTGTGAATCCATGCTTTGGTGCTGTTAGTGATGGAGCACTGCCTCTTTACCACAGTATATAAACACCTGCGAATTGCGGACTCCACAATTGTCATGACAAGCGAGTAACCCTTGATAGCTCAGTTGGCAGAGCGATGGACTGTAATTGTTGTTGTTATCCACAGGTCGCCGGTTCAACTCCGGCTCGAGGGAGTTTGTTATTTTTGTATTTCTGGGTGGTGAATTGTGCGTGCATTTTTTGTGGGCAGAACATGTGCGCCGCCTTCCTCCCGCCCAGGTGGTTTTTTACCCCCAAATAGACATCGAAGTTTCAATATAACACCTGCAGCAGAGCCTTATGGATTTGTCCACTCAGGAAGCCCCGGTTCCAGTTCGAAAAAATTTGGTCAGGGCGGCTTTTTGTTGAGAGCCATTCTGTGGGACGAAGTGCGAGCTCCCTCCCTCTGAATGGCGAGAGGAATTGCTCAAACCGCACTGGAAGTGATATGGAGCTTCATCGCATGAGATAGCTTTTGCAAACGAGCAAAATTCTGCTATGGCGGAATGCATTTCTCCCCCATTTACTCCGTAGAGCTTTGGCCTTACATGCCCGCCCGCCGCTCAACCGGCAAGTCGAACCATAGCCGAACCTGCAAAATTCTGCCTGTTCCATCCATCTGGTATCCTCTCATTCAAGTCCCCTGTTTCCATCAGCGCACCAGGGCCGCTTGGAAGCAGTGACTCTCCAGTGATTACTTCGTTCTTCCACAGAGTGCACGAAAGGTCCTCCCCCTCCTTGAGCTGCATCCTCGTCCGCGGCACATCCAGTGCACGCATATAATCCCGAGCCATGAACATAGGCGCGGGCAGGCGCGCCGCGTTCTTCCCTTCGACCCACGTAAAACCCTCGGCTGCAGCCTCCAGCATCTCGGGGGAAGCGATTCTGTCCTCGCGGGCCTCCCTATTGCTGGTACTCGGCAGCCTAGCGAGCCACGCATCTTGGTGGAAGCCACCGATGTTGGTGAGTGGGATGGGCCAGCTGGCGTCCGCAACGATGTCTTGGCGGATCCATGCCGCCCAGCAATTCTCGCCCTGCCCGCGTGCCTGGGGACCGATAACCCAGAGGCGCGAGATCGACGGGTTGGTCTGTGTGAAGCTTTGCATCTTGGGTATGAGCGCAGGAAGGGCTCGAGGGATCAGAGTCTGAGATCCGATATGCGGCGTGTGAGGGGATCTGCATGATACAGCCCATGTAGCCCGGGGTGATGCGCCGGGTGTGCTCTGGCAGAGGTTTATGGTGCAGTCCCTGAGGAATAGGACCACGACTGGGTGTCCTGAGACAGCCTGTGTGAACGAAATTGACTTCCAAGCAAATGGGACTGAATGCTGGAGAGGGAGTGTTGGAAAGAAATGCCCAAGTGTCTAAATCTGGAGAGAGGGCGATGGTGTGAGTGGGTCTAAGACGTCGAGGCGAGAGAATGAACAGACAGTGGCAGGAGAAAAACAAAACCAGTGCAAGGTCGCGGCTTCTTATCAAGTGCAGCTTTAACGTGTGACTCATGTGACGTTGGCGCGAAAAACACAAAACAAACCAGCAGAAACTAATTGCTATCAGCGTCAGTTTTCAGTCAATTACACGTCAAGCTAAGTACAACACAGTCACGAATATCAAGTGAGCTCGACTTGGGCGACTGGATTCCGATGATTCGTCCAATGCTGTCAAAGATGGCGCACTTGCATGTGCTGCAGCTTCAACAGTGCTGAACTGCCATGCCTCCGTCACACCAGAGGAAAGCAATGCACGCGATCGTCGACAGACCGCCGAAGGTAAGCGGGCGGCGGTGCTGCTATGGTGGAGTACGGAGTAGCTGTTGGCAGTAATTCACTAGCCAGGCTGTTGGTGTTGACAGGTGGTTAGTGGCCGTTGGTGTCGATGACCTTTGCTCTCAGGTGGCGGCGTTGAGACCCGTTGGCGTTGATGACACAGGTTGGTGAGGCACGGTGACTCTTCTATGGAAAGGCTACGAGCCAACGACAAAGACCACACAAACACATAAATAAGTTCAAGACTGACTTGGAGTGCTGGAACAACATTTCGAGGACGTTGAACCTTACACATCATCAGCCTTCGCACATCACAGAGCGCAACACATTTGCGCAATAAGATTGTAGGCCTTTCACAGCAGAGAGAGGAGCACAGAGAGACTCTTATCACGACAGAGCACGGAGCCTCGCGAAGATGCAAGCATTGCCACCAGCAGACCCGATGGATCATCAGATCCTAGATCGGACCGCGATTCTCGGTCGTCTCCGGCAAGCTGGCGACCCTTTGCCAGCGGATATGGATCACGTTGAGGCTGACCAGCACCCCGTTCCTCCAGCGCAAAGTGAACAAGCACCGATCCTCACAACAAATCCAACCTACCGGAACTGGTTCTGCGCAGCGGAGCCGACACAGCTGCTAATGCACGGCAGCTTCGAGCAGGTGCAAGGGATATCCGCACTCTCGTTAATATGTGCTGTACAAGTTTCTCTCGTCTGGGACTTCCCAGTTCGCTTGCCTCACCACTCGGTCCTAGCATTTTTCTGTGGCCGCCATCGTGAGGGAGACCACGCTGGAGGCCGCGGCTTGATCACGAGTATAATCACACAGCTAGTGTGCCGGTATCCAGACTCCAGGTCCCTGGACGAGCAACTCAATGCTGGACGGCTCGGACGGAGTGACTTGCGGGAGCTGACGGTGGCTCAGCTGACGATTCTGTTCCAATCTCTGGTGATGCAGCTTCGCCATGTCGACCTTGTGTGCATCATCGACGGGGTGAATTGCTACGAGCGGGACACTGACATGATGACAGTGTTGAAGTCCCTTCTAGCTCTTACTTCCTCACCGTTTGTTCTCTGTGTGTTCAGAATCTTGGTGACTAGTCCGTTTCCAAACTGGCAAGCCTTTTGGATACTCCACGAATTCCCACTGCTTCCCACGGTCAGCTTGGGGTAAGGATAAAGCTCAGGACGTCTTGAGCGGGATGTGGGAGTGGATCAACGCCCGCGACAGAATCCTAGGAGTGGATTCCTGAGAGACCGCGTCGGAACCTGCTTGAGAAGGTTGTGTAGAATCGAGAGTGGTGTTCAATATGGCATGGAACGAATTTTTCCATTTATTTTCCAATATTAATAATTAAATTAACAAAAGGGGGAGAGGAGGGGGGATGCGGCCGGGAGAAAACACAGGAAACGGCGGGAAAAAGGGAGACAAAACCAAAACCAAACCAAACCCCCCCCCCAAAAAAAAAGCCCAAAGCAAAGAAAGCATCGGCCGGCGTGCTACTGGCAATGCTGCCTCTGGTCGCACAAATTCTGCGTGTCACGCTTGAAGCCCGATACCTAAGTCAGATAATTAGTGTCCAGAGAACAACAGCTGAGGCAACACACTGAGATTGTATGTCTGACTCTCATGTACAGTGCAACTTCGAAGCCACACCCCCGCGAAAACGCCGCGCTATGCCTTGCTCCCCTGGGAAATCATATAGTATCAAACCATCCCGCCTCATATTCCTTCTAGTACCACCCAGACTGCTCTAACACCAGCGCTCACTCACGACCTCTCGCTAAACAGGATGTCGATGATCTCATCTAGCACCGTGTAGGCCAGGTGCGCACTGCAGAGAAGTCAGCATGCCATAAACAAGGGGCGATGGGCCAGCCAGGGCCCCAGGAAAAAGAAAAGGGTGGTCAACTCACTTCAACCTCTCATTATTGAACGTAGCAAACAGCCTGCGACTCGCCGCCTGCGCATTCACCCGCCCCACCACACTCCCGGCCATGTCCGGCACGAGCGTCGCCAACATCAGGCTCGCCTCCGTCCGCGTGCGCGCCTTCTGCGCCTTCGTCCGCAGCACCTTGTCCTGCCCAAACACCGCGCCGCCAGGCCACAGGCTATTCCTCAGCAGCGCCACATACCGCAGCACCGCGTCCTCGGCGACAAGAAGGCGCACATTGTCGCGCAGCTTGCGCTCGATGGTGCCGCCGAGCAGCTGGTGCAAGACCACGACGACGGCGCGGCCGCGCAGCCAGTTGGCGTTGCTGCCGCGGTTGAGCTCAAACACCTCGAGGAAGATGTCGCAGATGGGCTTGACGAACGGCTCCGCCTCCATCTGCTGCAGGCCGCCCTCGAAGGCGTTGAGCTCGGCCTCGGCCTCGGCGGCGACGGCCGCGTCGGACGAGCTGGCGGCCGGGTCGACGGGCGGCATCATGTTGATTTGGTTCGTGGCTGCGGCGATGAGGCTTTGCCCTGCGAGGGAGAGCTGGTCGAGGACGGGAATGCTGCCGAGGATGTCCTCGACGCCGTCGGTTACCGAGTCGTAGAAGCGGGTCATCATGTCCTTTTTGTCTTGCCCCTGTGAGTGCTCGCCGGTGCTGTTGATGAAGGTTTGTGACAGGAAGGCGCGGAGTTCCCGGCTGCGGCAGACGTCAGGGAGCTGGAGAAGCTCGCGCATGTATTTCTCCAGAGCTTGTCGGCGCTTCTGGAGGAAGTCTGTCTGAAGCTTCATCATGATCTTCCGTCTGGGAAAGTCCAAGTGCCGAACAGACGGGTACTTCGTGCGCAGTCGCTGGTGCAGATCGTGGAACTCGCTGTACCGGCGTGTGATGATCCATGAGGCCGCAGGCATTTTCTCTCCTGCATTGCGGGAGACTTCGATGACATAAATCGCGTACTCCTTGCCATCGTCCTCATGCCCAACTTGGATCGCTTTGATCTTGATGCCTGAGCGACCAAAGAGGCTGTTGTCGCTCTCTTGGACAACATACTGCTGCCGTTGCAATTCCTTCTTTCTTATTTCCCGATACAAACTGGCCTTGGACTTGCGCAGAATTCTCAGCTCAGCCATGTTGTTCGTCAGTTCGGCCTTCCTAAGCAGCGAGTCCACAACTGCATTCTGTGCCTCCAGCTTGTCGATCTCGTGTGTGAGAAGATTGATGGCTTCTGCCAGTCCTAGATCTCCAGGCGCTGCCTCATGAATGTCGTCTAGCACGTCGTCGTCCTTGCTAGGAGACCCGTTGCCTTCGTCCACGTCTGACAAATACCGATCTTCGTCTCCGAATAGGTCATCGTCCTCAAAAACGCCAATGCGAGACGCTGCACTGACAAGACCCAAGGACGACAAGCTAGGCTTCTCCGGCTCCTTGCCATTGCCTGGACGGCCAACATCAATTGATCCCCTCTTCGAAGCTCCATCGTCAGAGAAAATCGTCGAGTTTGCGTCATCCTCGCCAAAGAGTGATTCTCGGATCTCTTCCGAGGTTATTGGGCGGGTGTCTTCAAGGATATTACTAAGTGCCTCCTCCATCGCCGCAACAACCTGCCTGTCGGGAGGACGAGGGCCAGTGTCGAGACTTGCTACACTATCGGCGAGTGCGTCATGATCTCCATCGTCGTCTCCAAACAAGGGGTTTGGCGCGTTCTCGTCCAGTGATCTCCTAGCATCAAAGGATCTTCTCTGCTCCAGCGATCGTCTCGGCTCCATCGCTGAGTCCAAATCTCCGATATTAGCACTGTTCTTGTGCGATCTCAGGTCTGTCGAAGACTCAGCACGACGTGCTGAGAATTTCTTGGGCGTCAGCCGTGAAAGCGGACCAGGTTTTCCAGCGAAAGCGGTTGTGGTCCTTGATATAGGCGGTGGGGAATGGACCTCTGCGAGCGTCATAGCGCTGTGCACTGGTTGTGCGTTGCTGTTGGACGCTTCCTCAGCCGCCAGACACTTGTACCACAAATCTGACTTTTTGAAGTTCGAGAAATGCCTCGATTGCATCTCTTTCAACACTGCATGCTGAGCGCTGAGGATTGCCTTTCGAGCCCGGTAATACTGTTCCGGTGTTGCGGCCTTGCCAGCCTCGAGGAACTCTCGTACAGTCCGTTTCGAGGCTTCGGGAATCTTCAGCTCTGGCTTGGTCAGGTAAGCTTGCTCAATCTGAGCGAGATCCTGTCTGTCTGACGATGTCCATGGAGGGAGCTTAAGGGGCATGTGGTCGTCATCATCATGTCCTTCCTCCTCCAGAGGATTGCGAAAACCGTCGACCACCAACCAGAACTGCACAAGGGTCATCAATCGCAATCGATCCATGTACTCCATGAAGTACGACAGCCCCGAGGCGTCGCGAAGGAGCTCCGCCAGTGATGCATTTTCCAGCCTCGATTCCGGCGTGCCCATCGGATTTTGCGGCAAAGCCAAAACTCTTCGATCCCCGCCAGCCGCAAGTAGCTGCACTCGCTGATCCAACAGCCTCTTTCCCATGTCTAACCGCCGAAGGTAAACGGGGTCCTGTCCCTCCTGTTGCGAGTCCCTTTTCAGCTGGCTGGCGACCTCGCTCCGGAACCTCCTGGCATCCGACAGGTTGTTGACCTTACGGATGATGCGCACGAACTTCTCGAACCTCCTCTCGCTATCACCGGGTGCCAAGCGAGGAAATGCTATCGGTTTCTCGTTCTTGGGTGCAGATGGCGTGTGTTTGTCCAAAGCTGCGCGAAGTTGTCTGACAGTAGACCGGTCCTGCAGCATGTTCCTCCCGACGTTTTCCATCAATTGGTTCCACGTATCTGGATCCGACAAAATCTGGAGCAGCGGGAACAGCACCGCGCACGACAAAATCTCGCGGATCAGCGTTGACACAGCCCGACTGCTGATGACATTTTCCGGCAGCACCTGGGGCAGCAATTTCGTCGCAATCTTGCGCAGATAGTCTTGCTGCGTCAGCTTCAGGTCCGAGTATGCCAACGTCGCCGCCGGATGTATCTTGCCGTCCTTGTATTTGGCGGCAATGGCCAGATCCAGCTCTTCGCTCTCCGTCACAGACCGGTTCAGCTTGCGCCCGCGGACCGCCCTCTCGGCCTCGTTAAAGTCGCGGAAGTGCGCCGTCAGGAGCGGGACGAGGCGCGTCGTCAGAACCTCGGGCAGGTCGACCTCGAACAGGCGGTCGCGGGTGGCCTCGAGGGCGCAGCGGATGGCCTTGTCGACCTCGTTGCGGAAGACGGGGTTCGGGCTGATCTTGGAGTACCAGGACCAGATGAAGTCGCGCGTGATTAGGTCGAGGACATCGTCGAGAGCATGGGAGATGGCGACAGAGGACGGGAGGAGCGGTTGTTTCTTATAGGATTGGCGCTTGCGCAGGGCGGATACTTCGGTGCGCCATGCTTCGCGGCCGAGGAACTTGGCTGCATTCGGACGTGAGGAGTTTCGGAAACGGTCGGGGTCGGCGCCTCGGGATAAGAGGAGAGTGATGGCGAGCAGGAGGAGGAAGGCGGCCACGAGGCCGGCGACAAAGGCGTGGCCGGCCCATCGGATGGCGGGGAACCAGTTGGTGGCATAACCCCAGGCGATGAAGCTCGCAATACCGGCAAGAATCACATCTCTTCTCTTCAGGGCCATAATCCATTCATCGACAGGGTCGTCTGCAATTGTCGCCGCATGTTTCGGTGGTGGTCGCTTTGTTGTTGGTGGTTGGTGAGAGTTGGAAGATGGTGCACAGTTTACGAAGCCTACGGATAGACTGCTCCAGAGGGGGACCAACTGCTAAAGCTGCTGGCGGTTGCAGCCGAGAAGCTTGGGGGGGCCTCCCCAGCGTTCTAGACCGCCAAGCTCTGGTCAAAATTCCAAGGTTCAGACTAGGTAGTCAGCTTCAAGCAAAATATTCAGAGGGAGATCGCATAAATATTGCTGCATATAATCATTCAGATTGACTCGCCGCATAGCCATATCCAGTCACGCTTTGGGTATCTCCAAAAATGTCACCATCGGGCCCCCATGGAACATGCGATCAGCTCCAGTCCGTCCTCCCCAAAGCCATCCATCACCACTGAGGATCCTCCAACCGTCTGAATAGCGCCACAAACTTCTCGCCCTGATTCCTCTCCACCTTCTTGCCCTCCTCCGTCTCGGTAAGCATAATCTTCGTGCACTGGTCGCTCTGCTCCTCTTCTTTCGGCACCCTCTCAAACGACGGGTGCGCTTCAAAATGCGTCACCATCCACTCATGCAAATCCTTGACGTCCGTGATCGTGTAAACAATCCCGCCGGGCCTCATCACGTAGGCGTACTCCGAGTTGAGCTGCGTAGATACGATACGCGCCTTGTGCTTCTTCGCCTTGAAGTGCGGGTCCGGAAAGCAGATGAAGATCTTGGTGAGCTGTGCCTTCTTGAAGAAGTTTGGCAGGAATTTCATCGTGTTGGCTCGAAGACAGGCGATGTTCTGGAAGTCGTGGTCGCCCGTATCTCTGTTCTGATTCCGAAGAGCACGGATCTTGTGGCAAACAAACTCGGAGACTTGAGCTCGGATTTCGAGGCCTGGCGTAGAGTTAGCAAAACTCGCTGAAAGATCTCATTGGGGTTGTCGCACTCACCTAAGCACAGTGTCTGGGGCATGACAGGAGCAAGCGCCATGAGAAGACCGCCGAAACCACAGCCAATATCCGCCACCTCCACGTCCTTGGTCAGCCTCTTCGCCGCGGTCATGGCCTTGACCACCTGCCCGTCCTGCTCGGTGATGGCCTCCGTCTCTTTTGTGTTCTCTTGGCCCTCAGCGACATACGCAGGGTACATTGTAGACCAGTCCATCTGCGCTGGATGTGAAGGGCTGCGCTATTATCAGCATATTGCAGGTCTGGACAAGTCTTAGAAGGTATGTCATAACATACTACATGAGGTGATGATCGGAGAAGGGATTCGCGTGAGCCCTCTGTCGGTAGAACTTTTTGCGAGGCAGCTCAGTGGACGTCTGGTCCGCCTGGAGAGACGATCGATATGCCTGCCGCTTTTGGGCCTTTGCCGGCGTGCCTGCCATTTTAATGATCTTCGGAAAAGTTGGTGAGAGTAATAAGATCGTGGAAGATGGTTTGGTGCCAAGCCGTTGATGAGAGTTGAAGTGGTTCAACTCCATCACAATTCACAAGCTCGACAGTCCGCTTCAATTTTGGGTAGAAAAGTTCAGTGGAGCAAAGACAATGCAGGGACCTGGCTATATCCTTGATCCCTGCTGACTTGCCCAGTCCCTGTTTTGCAGGGATATGCTGACCGACCAATCCCCTGCAGCAACCTCCTCCCACAAACTTGTTATCAACACCTCAGTTTTGAGGCCACATACCTGCACATTTGCCCAAGACAGAGATAAACATCTAAAATAGTTAGATCATTTTCCAAACTTACGTTGGGAATTTCATAATCCGAATTGTGAAGCTGGATTTGATATCTCGTTGCGTACTTGTACATCGCGTCCCGTTGTGGCTTATACTATTCGAGAGCCCTGCTGATGTTGACAATGTCTGTATGTATTCAAGAATAATTACTTGATTAGAAACTGGTCATACCAGTAACTGTCAAATTTCTATTTTAATGCTTACTCTGAGAACAAAGTTCTTTCCAACGGGGATATGCCCGTGACTGCTTTGTCTTCACAAACCCAGAACCATAGGCCGGAAGCCGTATAGCGCAAGCAATTCGTCCAGCAGCACAAAGCAATTTATTTCTATTTTGCTACTGTCCACCAAATTGCTTTTCTACAAGTTCTTATTTACTGTGACTGCATACCTTGGTGCCGATACAAAGACCTGTTTTCCAAGACTTCTACGTTTCGCTTTGTCTCTATCGATTCCCACGGGTGAGCAGTATCTGCACTCAAGCATAGGAGTACTTCGTTTGCATCTTTTTCTCATATATCGCCTTCATCACCAGTGTACCTAAAATACGAAAGACAGTCAAAATGGCTATGCTACCACCCCTTGCGCCGGCTGGTCCAGTGGGCCCAGCGCCGAACAACTTCGACAGGACCGAATTACTTGAATTTCAACGGGCTGCGGATTTTTTCAAGGCATACTGGGATATTCCAGGTGCCATTTTTCATTGGCGGGCTGAAGAGGCAGCTGGAAGACGAGCAGCAGTTTACAGATCATATCGGTTGCCGTGGTTCAACAGACCGATTCCACGTATGTAAAAACCTACATCACCGCCGAGTGGCATCCCAACCCTTTTCTTACAGACGAAAGCTATCACTTCTCTTTCCCAGATCACCATAAATTTCACTTCCCCCCATTCTTGAGCAGCATTTTTGGCTGTACATCTCTGACAATTCTCACTTGTCTGCACGCAGTGGTGCCAAGTGGACGACCTCTGAAGTTCAACGGCCAGAGACAAGCATGGGGAATAAAAGACCCCGGGACGGCGAACCAGTTCAAAAACTCAATAGAAAGTGGCAATTACGGCATCATAAATCTGACGCAACCCTTGGCGATGGAACTCAAAAAGATTCTCGGGGCGGGCGGTCAAGGTGTAGCCTGTCTCTTCGAGAGGACAGAAACAGACGGCTCAAAAGTTCCAGTGGTTGTCAAGGCATCTCTGAATTTCAGGGATGTCGCTGTGGAAGTTGGCCATCTCCGCGTGAGTCCACCAAAATCACAGATTCTCTTTGGATCCCCTTACTTTGGGAGTAGTGACTGATAGAATTGTTCCATGTTGTCGTAGGCTATGGCTGGCGCAAATCACATCGTCCAACGCCTTTATGGGCGTGAACTAATCCCTCGGATCCCAGCCCCGACCCAAAATGCAGCCGATATCGACAACGACGGGGGAAATGAAGGTCCAAATATGAAGGGAAGGAAGCGCAGCGCTGGTGACGATGCCCAAAACCGAAGTCCCAAAAGAGCGAAAATTGATGCAAATGCACCGGCTGGGTTTGATGCATCGAGGAAGGTCTTTGCCATGGAATTCATGAGGCATGGTGATGTGCGCAGACACAAGCTGTCCTTTCCAAACTTCTGCGCTCCTGCAAATGGCTGATTTGTATCCCAGGTCCGCTCAGTGATGGAAAAGTTCACCATTATGAAACAGTATCTGCAGCCTCCTCCCGAGAGATACACGTATAAAGACCAGGACCTATGGGAAATCTTCCACTGTCGTGAGTTCTGCCACGACACTGTTATTTCTGGCGACGTGGCCGACCCAGTCTGACCAAATATAGTCTTCCGAGGAGTCGTTGCTTTGGCATACAGAAATGCATATGACGGGCGCAGGGTGAGGAACTTCCTTCAGTGCCTATCAACAAGGCCTTCATATTCGCACCATATTGACTACTTGTGTGCTATCAGGACCCCGCAACACAAAACATTCGCCAACAATTTGAGCTCATACCACGCCCAACCGGCGGCGTGCCTGCCGATACCAGTGAGGGGATCGTGCACTTTGACATTGATCCAATGAATGGTAGACATCATACCTAGGATTCCTCCAGACACATTGTGCGCTGGCTGACTGGTACCAGTGATGGTCGGTGATTACGACGCCAGACACTCCAGAGTGCCGATTGTGAAGGTATGCAGTCTACCCTATATCATCATTTTCATGATGCCACTAGACTCCAAGGACTTCGGGATGCAAGCTGATCTCAAATCACATAGATCGGAGATTTGGGGTGCGGCAAAGTCATTACGGCTGAACATCGACAAGAATTGTAAGATGCCACCCGCCGTGAAATGTACTTGATTCCTGCTGAGGATTGATTTTCTGCATACAGTCGGAGGATCTTAAGTTACAGAAGAGTGAGTGTCGCTTGAATAGCTTGTGTGAACACTCCCCTGCTGACAGAATAATCTCAGGTGGGAAAGGAGAATATATACACACCTGTAAGGAGCACAATCCACCTACATCTATTCAGAGTGTTGACGGTCGCGCTAAAATCTAAGACGGTACTCTAGGAACAAAATACCTTAGACTGGAATTACATGGATAGGGCACCCGTCCTCCGTGACGAACCAATAGCCGGCAACTATGACTGGCACACCAATCTGTACCAAACAGCTCATGTAAGACTCCGAAGTCGTCGCGATCTCAGAGCTCCTGGAACCGAGGAAGCTGACCTCTGGAGCAGGTTATGTGGCAAATCATGACCGGCTATCGTCCAGTCCAGCCACCAGAAGCCGTTACGATGCTTTTTAGCCCAGGTGGCGCTGGTCCTATGACTATCTGGACATATGGCGGGCTGATATTGGATGATAATCAATATGGAAAGCATGACTCTAATCTGCGAGAAACCATTGCCTGGTGTATGGGTAAGGACCGTGAAATTGTGACTCTTCGGTGGCCGACGTGCACTTTGGGTATATCAGGCATGGCGTGCTGACACGCTTGATATCACAGCTGTGAACCCTCGAGACAGGCCGGGTAGTGAGTAACGTCCGCGTCTTACCTACTCAGGGTCAGTGAACGGGCGCTTGTGCTAACTCATGACACAGTGACTGCCCTGGAAGCCACGTTTATCGAGATGTGTAAAGACAGCACATGGGCAAATCCTGCTTCCGAGATCGCTCTAGAGGATAAAGCGGATTTCAGAGACATTTTGGAGTTTGTTCCTCCGTAAGTTAAATTTTTTATTTCTACACGACCCTGCTAGCTCGTGGTGGAAGCAGCGTAAGGAAGAGTCAAGCTGATGGTGTCCATGCCCGTGTACAGTCCGCCGGTAGCAATTCCCATGGCCGCTCCCAATATGGGCCTTCCCTGGTACGACCCTTTTGCTGGAGGTCCAGGTGAGTGAAAACCCTCGGACTCGGCTTCTAAATCTTCTTGCATCTCTGTCTAACTCTGCTAAGGGGCTTTGAATTTACCGTTTTGAGAAAGATCAGAGAAATTCGTTTCTGGGGACTCTTGACATAAACAATTTGTAGGCCTCTCCGTAAATCGATAGGAGAATGGCCAGGGCCACTGACTACTTCAGTCTCCGAAGTAACATGTCGGCTGATACCTGGACAGGAAATGTACATGTACCTAGGTAGTTCGGCGCTCAACAGGCATAGTGGACTCTTGAGCCAGGTCTCTTGACAGCAAGAGGAGACCCGCGGCTGTGAGGAGTACACATAAAGCATCATTAAAGTATGAACGTGGAGCCGACACTCAAAACGAGTCCCTCGACTCACACGCAGTGTCTGTCTCGTCGCCGGTCTGGTGTATGCTTGCGTGGGCATCTCTCACCCTGCCCGTGGTTTCCTTCGATCATAACTTCGAGCTCACCCTCCGGCCATCACGGAATTTTTGAACCCTGCCACCCGGATCAGTATTCAGTATCAAAACTCAACCAAGTCAGGCACCACTCACATCTCCTCAGTAGCCTCCTCAAACAAAATGTCCTTCGCCCCCTCCCAAAGCACCAACTCCCCCAGCTTGCGCACATTCTCCAGGCCCTCCGTGATAGTCAGGAAGTGATTCGCCGCCAGCTGGCCCATCTTGCACGCAAAGCACACCCCGCCGTACGCGAACAGGATCTCGGTCTCGGAGATGCCGCCCGCCGGGTACAGCAGGATGTGGCCCGGCGCCGGATGCGACGTGTGGTTCTCGTAGCCGAGGCGGCCGCCGAAGTCGTAGTCGCCCAGGGGGATCCACATGCCCTCGCCGCTCCAGCGGGTGTGGATGATCTTTTGGCGGTAGGGGAGGACGCTGCGGAATGTCTCGACGGTCTTGGGAGCGGCGGCGGTTTCGAAGACGGCGAGGAATTGGTACGGGCCTGCGGTGATAAGGATGTCTGGGCGGGGGGAAGCCATGATTTTGAATTTCGGGTTTGACCCTTGGACGATGCTGCACAGGTTTCTCGTTATGTTTACTGGTTGCTGGAGGAAATTATCTGGATTATCTGGGCTTTTTTGTGAGCAAGATGCTAGACGGAAGACTTTTCCCACTGCCGGCAAGCTTGACTCGACATGGTAATTATACCGGAGCCGTATCGGAGGTCAATCGAAACGATGCATTTTCCAGCTGTTGTCTCAACTTGTGAGCTGAAATGATGTGGCATCGTTAGATTCACATGAACTAGGGGCCTTGGCCGTATTGTCTCTACTTGCATGTTGTACGGAGTAGTAGACCGCCAGTACCCAGGTAGAGCACAAAGCGGAGGCCCCAGTATGAAGCGTTCCTAGATATATCATCACCTGCTGAATATAGCCATTCGGCGTAAGTAGTCTACTCCTCCATATCGTCAGACTACTCATTAAGCAGGCAGGCATACTTTGAGAGACAAGACTGACGATCGAACTCGGCGCTAGTTTCTCAGAGGTATCCGGGGCGTAGCAGCAGCCTAGGCGGAATTGGAGGCCTGGGCTGGCGAAGTCTGGGTCGCGGACACGCGCTTTCGAGCCAAAATGGCCTTGCTGAATCACACAAGCGCACCTGGGCAGTGCTGACCGACATCGACGACCGGCGACGTGACGACTGGCGCTGCAAGCAGCCGTGGGCTCCATCCCATCACTCGCTCCCAGCAGCGGCGCTTCCTACGCCTCCCGCCGGAGCATGGTACGGCGTGAGACTCGCCGTAACACAGACAGGCCGATCCGCCTGATGAAACGCGAGTGGATGCGCTTGCTCCCGCGGTATGTCGACCACTCGAGGCCGGGTGAGATGGCGGCGGCAGCGATCGGGCGGAAGAGCGGCAGGCTGAGCTGGTGGCGGACGCGCACTTCCTGCTTGACAACGACGAGATGCTGTTGCAAGGGCGGCGGAATAATGCTGCTGCGGGCTTGACGGCGCCGGCTGATCTAGATGCGATGCATACTCTCTGGATGGAAGTTTTGGAGTGGCGGGGATAGAGGCCCCTGTTCAGCTATATTTGAACGGTCAGGATCGCACGTCGACACCCCTTACTATGAGGCAGCCGACTCATTCATGGGTATACGAGGGTCTTGAGCGGACGAAGGCCACGATGAGGTGGCGCCTTTCGTGGGTACATACCTAGGTACGCATGGAACAGACCAAAGTAATGGAGGGTGCCAATGTATCCAAGCGTCGTCAGTCTCCGTGTTCCATCACAGCCTGTCGATTTTGATAAGGTACTGTACTCACCGGTCCCCGGATGCAATTGACTACAGTCGTACTCCAGGCCACATTGACCGGCCGCCCAATCTGGCAATGTGGCCCAAGACACTCGTCACGTCTTCACTCCCACGTCCGAACTGCACAGCGCTCAGGCGCCCGTCTCCCTCTTCAACATGAAGTATTCTGTGTGCAGACCACCCGGCTCAGCCCCAACCTGAATGTACAGCCGCTTTTCCAGACATCGTGGACCGGAAAGTCATCCAATGACAACGAGCGGGCGGGTGTCGCGTGGAATAGGGTGCAGGTCTTGCGGCACATGCATGCAGCCGAACGTCAACTTGAATTTTCTCCGTCCTGCAGATCGTAGTCTTCTCCTACGCTCCCTCCCATCGAAGAAACGCATAGGGTCAGAAAGTACGCGAAAATCTCAGCCAGCGCTCACTTGACGCTATCGAGAAACAGCCGCTTCAGTCCCTCCCAAGTTCCCATCGGGCAAACGAAAAGTGCGAGAACCTTCTTTGAAAAAATCTCGAGCTACGACCAGCTCAACAATGAAAGCCTCACTCCTGCTATCGAACAGTCCAGCCAGCCAAAGAGGCAAGGTTGGGTATCGACACAAAATGTCGGTGTGTCACCGACATGAAACGACAGCCCACCAACCTTGGAAGTGTGAAAAAGTTAAGTTGCATGCAAGGCCAGGCATGGCAGGCGCCGAGTCGTGCTTTCCCTTCATCAGCCCTGTCACAATTCAACAAAAGAACACTCCAAAGGCGATCGAAGGGAGTCCAGACCGGCCAGGCTGCAAGGCCGCCGTCGCCGCGGCTTCTGTTTGCTGCTGAGAGACTGTGGCTTGCTTGGGGACCCGCTGCAGCCCTACTGTGTGGTACACTTGCACTACAGATTGACGGCAAAGGGGCAGGAAGCCGCTGTACGCGCGAGTCGTCAAAACGGCCAACTGGGTAAGGGTAATTCGAGCCCGCAGCAGCCAAGTTCTACATAAGTACACAGTATTGAGGGGGGGTGCGGTACCATCTACGTTGCCTGCAGCAAGTACTGTATTAGGGCGGCGATGGAAATGGAGGTGTGAAGCTGAAGCGGCCGTTAAAGGTGGGCTGTCAGCAAACCGACCCGAACCCCTCTACGGTAGCGGCCTCCAGTCGGGCGACCATGCCGCCGAAAGTCTGCAGATACGCCGATGCTTGCTGGGTCGCCATTGGGCAGAGCGGAACGGAAGGGCTTCTCGAAGACCAATGTTTGGATGGGACGTGTGCTTTGCCTTGTCCTGCTGTCTGCTGCACGTGTTTTGTGCAGATTGGGTCTCAACGCATATGCGATGGAGACAAGCACTGCTCCCACGCGCCACGAAATGACGCTGCTGAAGGCCAGAAATTGTGACTCATTGCTGGAAATTTGCATCATCTCAGACTCGAAGGGTCTTTCTCGTCCGCTCAGCGCGGTAGCTTTGCCGGTTGGAAGTGCTCCTCTCACCGTCACTCACCGAGACTTCCAAGGTTTGGGTGACCCGACAGGATTCCACAGAGAGACGGCCGCCTGTGTACCTGCGCAGTCGATGACCGGCTGCCGATCTGACAAGGCGAGGAGCCGCCGGCGTGGGGCGAACTGTGGAATGTCTGGAAGGCGGGAAATCTAGAAAGATGCAAAATGTTGGAATTGACAGTAGATATGGGGCCCCCTAGGGCGGGAAGCATCCAGACCAGTGGGTACGATGAGAACAGGGGCCGCACAGTGGAGCCTGCTTCCTGGGTGCAATAGTGCCTTGCTTTGGCGAAACATTTGGCTGAGGGGCAATGATGCAATGCAGCAATCTGTACCTATCTCGACTCGACGCACACCCTGTGGGTCTGGGGGCGTGTACAATGAAGTGAAGGCTCACGATGCTCCGCAGCGGAGATCCTGCAGTGAGTGGATCTGCTGTGGCTGTTGACCGTGACGCTTCGCTACAGACACTGTACTGCGTATTTTGTAAGGCTTTGATACGTACACTTTGAACAGAGCTGCAAAATGCCAGTGTGTAAAGCTCAATACCGTCGGGAGGTAGTTGGTAAGTCAGTCACGTAAGAGTGCCTCACGTAACTTGTAAGGATGCGTCTGAGGCCAGACATGTGTTCAGCCGGGAGTCCGTCCCGGCCGCAACGGGCGTCGCCGTGTCGGCTGGGGCCAGGCACAGGGTGGTATTCGGACTCGGGACGGCCAGAGGGCTGCACATCATTGCGGGGGCGGCGTCGGGGATGGACCCAGCCAAAGCCTGGCGGGGTTGAAGGCTTGGTTACCGGAGTCGCCAGATTAAATCAACGAAGCGAGTCGAGCATTGATGAAGGTTCTCGTGAGTTTGGTAGACGATGATGAATCGTCTCCGCTGAGAAAGCATGAGACTGGACGAACCCCTTCATGCGCGACGTAAAATCCCGCGAACCAGAGTTTTGAGTCAGTTTGCAACGAGGACCGCGAGGTCGACAAGATTCTGAGTCCCAGGATGACCCTATCATGGCCAATAGGACTCAGCAGTTAGCTTTGTCTAAGCGATGGATTCTACTCGTGGGGACCATTAGACGCGACATCGTTGAATTCCGTTCAAGTGCTCACAGGCAGACGAACAGCAGCCTATTGACTGCCTACAGTGATAACTGCGCGAGATGCCAAGGGTCTCGTCACTGGCCGCCAGATCGGGCAAATCAGCCCCCAAGTCGGCCGCCCCAGTATCCGCGGGGAATAGGACGGAGGAAGACAGAAGTGGTAACCCATCCAATTCGTGCATGATCGCGAGGCTGAAAGTGTAGTCGTGCAAACTCGCTAGATGGGGGCTCGGACGTTTCCAGCCGGAGCGGGTGGTTAAGCGCATAAGTCTTGTGCCCGGGCCGCCGGGCTGCCTTTCTTCCTGCCGCATTACTGGTGGCTGCTGTTGGTCGTTTTGCCACTGGTTCAGGAGTCTGGCGGACCAACTTCAGTAGCGGCGGGTTGTGTAGCCTTATTCAGCTGCTGCTTATGATTGCCTCGTCAATGCTTTGCAGGTTGGCCGAGGATCAAAGCCACTGGGGCTTACGGGGCCGTTCCTGCCAGTCTTACGAGCTCGCTTGTGCGTGCCCTCATTCGCGGCGGGTGTTTCGGTGGGCGGGGGAAAAGTGCGACGACAAGACGGTGGTGCGAGGAGTTCACGATCCGTTTGCCGTGGTGTCTTGAATCTTATGCAGGTCACAACCCCCGCTTTGCTCGGGCGATGGAGGATTGACCCACTCAAACCCGCAGACGTGCCCCCTGTGGCTGCAGGGTGAACCTGCAGAAGGCTGATTGTGAATGAACAGGCGTTCGCGCGATGATGGCATCGTGCGGTAGGTAACTGGCACTATCTCCTAACCCCTTGCCGATCCGATCTGCTGGATTTTAGTCTAGAAATGGCCGCTTTCAAGTGGCAGATTGCCAATGGCTGGGCTCAGGATCCATGATGCCATCTGATGGACACGGCTTCCAGATTCCAAGGTAGTGTTGGTCGGCATATTCTGCTTTAGTGTTGAGGTGTGCGCGTAGAAGAAATGAATCTTCTAGTAGAGTCAGATTTCGAAATTCCAATCAAGAAACGTCGGCACTTCGATGGATGTTCCGACTGTCGTCGGCCGCGCATACGTCTTTTACGCCTGGCGACTGATTGATGCAGAACTCCGGAGCATGTGATAAATCTTAGTTGCGATGCCAGATCTCGCAGCTTGATGAATCTTGCAGGCGTGGGATGGCCTGCGAGTTTGCGAAAGGACATTGGTCGAAACGGGAATGGGAAAAGATCAGCTGGTCAGGGACTGTGTGATTCAATCTTGTGACTGGCTGCAAAATTGAAAATTCAATGAAGGAAGGAGCAATGCCAGAAGATGAAGCTCGCTCGGGAATGCTCCTCCTGCCTGTCTGTCTGGTCCCGAGGTCATCAACCATTCACAAATCGGCACTGCAAATTTGGCAGAGCGACATCCTTGCATCTTGTTCGGCTCATCAACACTGTTACATCCAACCACTATCTAGCGGTATCGCCATCGCTGTCGTCGTCACCTTCTTCTCTGCCTTCATGAGTGTGCGTACCGGTAAGAGTCATCGTTACTAGACACACGCTCCTTTGAAGGTACTTGGGACACTTGCTTCGCCTGATCTACTCAGCTCTATGCATATATTCAGCCTCTACATAGTCGATCTCGACCTGTGGCTTCATCCCGTCTATTGCGTTGCCACTTCCAGCTGCTGGTTCAGACGTCGACTCATCAACCTTCGCGTCGCACACCAATCGAATCATGCTCGTCCGTCCTATGCGTATGACCATCTGCCTATGACCTGCGACTACTCGCGTCATACTAGTGCTGCCTCTCCTGCCTACAGCACAGGTTCTGCTTGCAGGTCGCAACACGGGATCATCTTTCTGGGAGCACAAAGCGATTGGTGCTTCTCACCTGTTGCAAATCGCGAAATTGTCTAGCTGGTCATGCTCGCCGCCCGGGTCATCGCCAATGGGCCTGCGGAACGGCCAGCTGCTCTTCTGCCTAACATCTGAATCTCCAAGACATCCCCACCGTCCATCGCCTGCGCTCTTTGCCACTGCTGCTAATGAGGCATCCGACCAATTGTCCAACCCTCAACGCCTGTCCACGGATTTGCTCTCTCTTTGGGTGAAGTGCCAACAGGGATCTCGCCGACGGCCATTGCGGCCCAGGCCTTCCGGAAGCAACTCCTCACGGTTTGTGGAGGTTGATTTTGGTGGCGGATTTGCTTCCCCGTCTCTCGCCCAGGACCCCTTGAAGTCTAGTTGACAGAAGAACGCAGTCGATGAACCAAGCCACGACAGCAAGCAGGGCAGTTTGATAAGGATATTCGGACCGTCACCTGAAAAGCACGAAAAGTCTTCACGCCCAGGGCTTGTATCCTGGAGGCCATGCCCCAGCATGTGTCAGTATCAATCTCGCTAAGACGATTCCCTGAATTCGCTTGGGTGCACAGACCGAACAGACCTGAACCCAGTCAGACAGTCTTGCACTGTCTGCCAACCCGGTGTCGTGCACCGCCTGCAACAGCAGAAAAAAGTTTGTCCCAGGACCAGGATTGACTCACCGAGCTGGCTGGCTGGTCGTCGTAATTTGCTACCGGATTTCTGCTCCGCTGAGTCTGGAACTTTTCGCCTTCTCAGAAGCAGCCAGCTGAAGTCGTCGTCAAGGTCTTACGAAAACTTTCGCAAGTGGTCGTTCAGAGGTTGCGCAGCCCCTTTCACGACTCTCTTCTATTTTGAGGACGGATGCACTGCAGCATCTAGCTCAGCCCTTTCTGTGGATGACTCCCGCAAGTCCCGTTACCAGCATCAAGGGCTTATCAGTGTGCTGACCTGCAGGACGTTCGCTGCAGTGCAAAGACCCCACGCACGGTGCCAGGAACATTGTGGCGCATTCCAGCACCCTCTCCACCCTTGACTAATCCAACGAGCGTCGAGCCCACTCCCTCGGGTGCCACACCTTGGTGGTACCTTCTCTAATCCCACACCCTCCCTCCACGAGGCATGCAGGCAGCGCACACTGCACAGACTCATTTGCAGCCACTACCCTCCTGGTCCTAGTCTTGGACAAGGGTATCAGGGACTCTCCCTGCATATCCCCCGGCTCGTCTCGCTCACAGATCTTCGCTTCTTCCTCGACCACCGGGACATTACAAAAACCAGTGGCTTACCCTTCCAGCCCACACTTTTTTCCTCCCCCTCCTGTCTGCGACATTGGCATTGCCATATTTCAAATCTTTTTTTCGCTTCGCATCATACAGCTGAACTACCGACACTGTCTCTTCCATACCAATCAACTCCGGTTTCTTCTCGAAGATACCAGAAGCGTCCCTTGATGCCCTGCTCGTTCCCCTCCGAGCGATCAAAACCACCACGTCCCTGACATGTTCGCCGAAAGAAGACGATTTTCCTCCCTTCTTCCCGACTACATACCAAGGTGACCGGTGTCACTATCTCATGCGTCCCGCAATAGACGCCTCTTTACACTTTCAACAAACCATCTAAATTCTCACTGGAGGCAAAACGATTTCAATTACAATTTCAGCGAGAGGGGCGGAAGTTTTCTACGAGGAACTGAGTGTCCACCCAGACACTGCAAGAATCACAGAAAATGGCGGGCTACTCTCCCTACCGGTCGAATCCCGGCGCGGAGTACTACGAGGACCGCTTCGCGACACCCACTCCTTCCCCCCGGCGCGGTGTCTACTACTACGAGCCTGGACCGCCACGACCTCAGACGCGAGCGCACTTCCGACACGTTAGCAGCGGCGTGCATGACTACAGCCCTCGCCCACCCCATGCGTCGCCTCGCTACAACAGCGATGGGTTTTACTCCACCGATGCTGCTACGGCCAATGTGAGTGCCTCGCGATCCACGCGAAAGCCATCATTTTCAACAACGCGTCCCAAGCGCGAACGTCGGAGCTCATATTCCTACAATCGGCCCTCAGACTTCCATGGGGAGTCCGACGAGGACGAGTATGTCGAGGTGGACGGCGTGACCTACGTGATCCCAGCCAAATCGAAGTCGAGGCGCCAGTACAAGGGAGATGGGGCTTTCTATTACTCGTCTGGAGCTCAGCGAAGCCAAGGAACTGATCACCACCACCGTGCACAGACCTCTACTCGTCACTACGCCGATGAGCATGACAGGTACCAATCCTATCACGATGAGCCTCCTCGCCGACCTTCTACCCGGCGCGCCTCTCAGTCTACACCTAAGCGACCACAGACTGCGCGACCAGAGACCTCCCGGAACAAGGCCCCGCCTGTCATCAGGGCAGCGACCGAGGCGGATGCGAAGAAGTATGGCATTCCCAAAGGCTACTCTTTGAAGAACTGGGACCCTACTGAGGAGCCCATCCTTTTGCTCGGCTCAGTCTTCGACTCGAACAGCCTCGGGAAATGGATATACGACTGGACGGTATACTCACGTGGCTCTTCGACTCCCATCACCGAGGTGGCTGGGGAGATGTGGCTGCTTCTGATCCAGCTCGGTGGCAAAATCAAGCGTGCCAAGGAAATCTCGCCTCGGGTTAGGACAGCGGACAACAGGGAGTTGTTGCAAGACTTCATCGATGGTGGACAGCGCCTCACCGACAAGCTCAAGAAGCTGCTCAAGACATGTGAGAAGCCCATGCTCGCCAGCAGCAAGAAGGGGAATGCGCAGCTGGGGCAGCGGTCCGGCATCGAGTTTGTCGACACCATGTTTGGCAGAGAGCGCGAGCTGGAAAAGACGGAGAAGTTCATGCAGTCCGTCCGTCTCTGGAACCTTCGTTTCGATGCGAACTGTGAGGATGTCCTCAAGCGTCCTTCACAGTAGATGCTCCCAATCGCCATCGCACCAAACTCTCCCACCACACAATGACCAAAAAACAAAAAAGATACCACAAGGAAGGAGAATGAAGGCTACCGACTGGTCTTCTGTACAACATGATCTGTTGATCTTAATTGGGGATTTCCTTTGGCTCGGGGTTTCACTCAGTCATAAACAATACCCAAGAGAGGCGCAAGCCTCATGGTGGGTGTCATCATCTTTTTGGATTTTCCACCACTATACCACGATACCCAGGGACGTCTTTCCTCTGATTTTACACCACACACACTACTATACGCACATGCGCGCACAACCGGCGACGATAATTCGACCCATGACACACGTCAATAAACACACCAGTGAACACAAGAAGGAATGCACAGGATATGAATGAGATTTGTCAAGAATGTAATGGAATGGATGGCGGCAGATGATAACTCTTTGATTTACCGGTCGCGGGCGGGGTTTGGGGAAAAGTCTGAAAACAAACATTGCCAGGCGCAGCATGTCTCTCTGTTCTTCATCAGCCAGCATTGGTTTTGTACCATCATACGGGCGCGCTGCTGTTTTTGTTGCTCACGCACAACATGTACACCAACACTCTCGCATCTGAAGCGGTGACTTTCTTTTTCTTCGAAGTGGCCATGCCCGGGTTTGGCAATGATGGAGATACCCCATTTCACTTTTTTTTCTTTTGGCGCGAAACTAAAGCATATAGCAAGCAAACTACTATTACTACTCTTTTTATCATTGAAGCGTTTTCTTTACGCCCACAGACCACAAAGTGTCGTCCCGTCTGTACTCGCACAGCGTGCCTCCTGACTGAAAATGATTGCCTGCTGGGCCGGACGGGATCTGGTGTTTTCGATTTCGGCCCCTGTGACCCCTTCCTGTGCGCCGTGATATGTGATGCCTGGATCTCTGTCCAACTGTGGGCCCGCCTGCGTACTGTGCCCCGTGCCCCTTGATTTGTGTCGCCCAGCCTGCCTCAGCTCTGCCCACTGCCCGGCCGCCCGGCCGCCCGCTCGCCTGCCTGCCTTGTTTGTGCCCAGCTAGGCCGGTCGGTTTGGCTGTGTCATAGTTCATCTGCCGTATGCCTGGCAAGCAAGCAGGCAAGCAGGCTGTGGGAGGGGCCGATACAGTCTGGTGGGTGGACAAAAAATGTAGGCATGTGCCATTTGAGCAGGTAAGGCTACAGCGCGGTGCATCTATTACTGTACGTACCTAGGTGGATGCATGATCTGTGTGTGGGCATGTATTTGCATGGCACAGATACAACAATGGGCAGCCTTATATGAGGTGTCAGGCCCTGGCAAGCTGTTGACAGCTCACACAGCCAGGGCGCGAGGCTGTAGGAAATGGGTGCATGTGCTGCTGATGAGGCTCAGCCCGCGCCCGAGTGAGCGCCTGTCTATCTGTCGGGCACGAAAAGGGGAAAAAAGTGTCATTCTCACCCCCTCAGGCTTGCTTGCTTGCATTTCGGGCATTTGTTATTCTGCCTACTGCGTGCCTAACTACAGTATTAGACATTCCTGGGATTTCGGGCTCGGGAAGTAAGAAAAAGAAAAAAAAAAGTTGTGCGCGTCCCGTCCATCGGGTTTCAAAAGAAAAAAAGTTTCGGGGTGCTTGGTGGGGGATGAGAATATTGCTGAATCACCCGACACACTCACATGTTTTGTGGGAAAAAAATATCCTTGGCCTTTACCAATCTTCCATGCACTTCCACGCGTTCTAAACGGCAAGGGATTTTTCAAGGAACAATCCCATCCTTTTGTTTCTGGTCGGTCGCCGCCGAATGACTCTTGCATGGCAATCATTGTCTCCTCAGGGTCCAGCCCGGGCCGAGTAGCGCATACGAAACTTCAGTTATATGCCATCCACCCCGGATAGTAGTACCTTTACTTTGGCGGATCACCCGCGGATCAGATGGGTCTGGACTCTGGAAAGGCCTGCGAGTAAGTCCCAAGGTTCGACCTGGGGATTATGGAGGCTGGGATATCAGCCTATCGTTGGGCCGCTATGGCGAGGGCTTCCAAGTTCTCACGACGTGGACTTGCTGTCGACGCGCGAGCAGGCAGAGAGCAGCACTTGAGCAGCAGGATATCTTTTGCGATCATAGTTGGTTCGGTGGCTTCCTGGGCGAGAAGTAAATTTCGGGGCTTTTTGTAACACAGGTATGCTCAATTAGTTCTCTCGGTGTGTTACGAGCCAATTTCAATATTTATTTCGTCCCGTATTCGAGCAGGTTTGGTGCGCCACGGCCGAGGGCAAGGTTTCGGCTCATTTCCCGACCCGGCGCACAAAGTTTGCAAAATTTTAGAATTCAAAATTGCGGACATGGTCTGGTAGATCTCCAAGTTGCTTGCCTCTTCTTGATTTTGAGATATGCACGTCAGGCCGCCACTCATCAAAGCGGGCACTTGTGATGTCGCTGGCGGACTTTGTCACAGGAAGACACCGAACCCGTCGGCCGTCTGCCACCTGCATCGACATACGCATGGCTGAAGTTCACAGAAGGAACACGGCACGGATAAGGAGATTGATGAACCACATTGTCAATATATAATTTCAGCCTGCAAATTACCCACCTACCAACAACACAGTGCGCACAAAAAAAGAAATTTGAAAGGAAATGTGGCTGATGAACCCCCCTCCTCGGGAAACACAACACCCCGGAGTGAGTGTAACGCCGGCTGATGATCACATCAGATGAAACCCATCTCTCTCCCTCCCGTAGCATTCCATCGCAAACTTGCAGCCAGAAGGAATCTTCCCTTGTCATGCAACTTGTCAGGGTCATTGGAAGAAGGGGGGGGGGGGAAAAAAGAAGTTCACTGGCGCTATCCTTCGCCGAGCAAAACCGTTTGGGTCGTTCGGATACCTGGCATGACGAACCCGTTTGCAGATCTACCCTCAACCCCTCAGCATGAAAAAAATCAAGCATTATCAGACTTTCCACGAGCAGCTGCGGCAGCCCGCGTGTGAGCTGAGGACTTTTCCAACCGAGGGCGGGATACTTTTGTCTCGGCTCCCCCAAGCCGCAGAGCATCCTGCCAGCGTTTGTCCTTCGATCGGGAGATTGCATTTCCGCCGAGACAGTCTTCAGCAGAGCCTTTTTGCATTCCACTGTTGGTGCAACATTGGGGGGGTCGCATCTACCAAAGTCCAGCACCGCAGCGTCACAACCGCGATTGTGCTGCGCCGCTGGTGATGTTCCATTGGCTGCAGCGCTTAGGAGACCTACCTAGATATGGAAGAAAAAGGGTGTCTAAACATAGGGGGTCACAAAAGTCTAAAGAATAGTCCAAAAATAAGCGCCTGCAGCAAACGTTCTACTGCAAGGCGACGGCATCGGCACATTACCGTCAGCATTCCATGTGCAACCCTTCATGTTGGCATTCCAGAAGGACGGTTCAGCCCACGATTGGGGGCCAAACACATATCGTTGAAGACAAGGACATGCGTTGTGCTTCTCACCTGCAATGCATTGCTCGTGGCTGTCACGTTTGTGTTGGTTGACTTGGCCGCTGGATCTGGCCGCCCCAGATGTGAGGCTCTTTCGACTGTTGGAAGGCGCCCCCACGCAAACTATATCACAATCCTCCACAGTGCTGACGGCAGGCATCCAAGGATGGTGGGTGCGTGATATAACCAACATATTCCCAACAAGCGCTAAGTGCAAGTGTGATCGCGTCTATGACCGTGACTTCGGGACCAGGGGAGATACTGTGGTAGATGCACACCTTCCTTCCAAAGTCAGGCACATTTTCTGCGCGCCCTGTTCTCTCCCTTTGCAACCCCAACACCGCTTGCGCCAGAAGCTGGACTTCTCCATCCCATCCCTTTGCGGTGCAACGGGCAAAAGTGCAATTTCTGATATTGGGGGCGAGCAAACCGACGCACAGCAGCATGCACACTGCGCGTCACCACACGCAGCGGGTAGCGCACCCGCCCCGGAGCGTGCGATCGATTACGGATAAGCCCTACGGGTACGTCGCTGGGGAGGGGAAGGATGAAATTCCCTCCAGTCGGGACAAGGGGGCAGGAGGGAGATACATGGTGGGGGGTAGAGGTAGGGGTGGGCGAGAGAAGCTACAAGCACACCGGTCGGACCCTAGATGCGGGCGTTGCTGACGGTCCCATGCGCCGCCGCCGTGCATATTCGTCGCTGGGCTAGTGGTTGCACAACATGGGGGTGCCCAAGACGATACTGACTGTAGCCATCGGGCGGGGCCTGATAGTTGTTGGGCCGTGATGTCGGTTGGGAGATGGTCTTGCCCCGAGCACGCTGTGCCGGACAGGCAGTCAGCTCCTACAAGGTAGACAGCGACGAGGCTGTCTGATGAGACAGACAGCGACTCTTGACGCTTCAGGGACGGTTGCACTCGTGTTCGACCTCGGTCTCAGTGAGAGCCAGCCCCGCCCCTCGTTGTCTTATCGATAGACCATGTCAGCCATCGGGCCATGGCGCAGTGGCTCCGAAAACGCATGTGCTTCTGTAGCTGCAGGGTCGACGTGCAGTTGGTGGTGCAGTGGCTTGGTGTGTCTTGTGCAGAGTCGTGGGCGCTTACGGTAGAACCCATGGTCTGTGCCCAATGAGATACTCCAATCAGCGGCACGTTCCGCGCGGGGCCCCTCCCTGCCGCTGTGGGCCCCTGCCCTGCTCCCTGGCCCGATGCGGTCTTGCGGGGCAGGCCGCCGCTGGCCCGGTGGCCGACGACACCCATGGATTTCATCCCATCGCCGAGAACTTGCATTCGACGACCGGCTTCACCGACCCTGCAGTCTCTGAGCACCTACACCTACAGAACACTGCGAAAGTAGTATATCGTTCACCAAATGACACAGATATCACGCCCTTCAGCACCTGCAATGTCGCGCAAGCGTACAGACTTGGTGCTTACTTTGCCCCGCCAGCTGACCGACGCCTTCTAGAAGCCATGCAGCGAACATTCGGCGCTTACATCAACCTGAAAGGCAGTATGTACGCTGACAGCCTCTCCCCGCTCTGCTCGCACGTCAGCAGACACATGCATACCTGCCCTCCTCGAGGTTGCACCCCCATTGCTGCTATTATTGGTTTGTTCACCCCACCCGAAGCCACCCTTCCACGACAGGGACGGTGCAGCATGGTCCGCGTGCGCAGCACATGTTGGGTACCTTGCCCGAGTCGTGTGTGACTGCATTGGTAGTGAGTCTTTTTTTCTGGTTTGTCTGGAGGCACGCCCTGTGCGGGATACATGGGCCTTAAATCGGAGGATAAATGGTATGCTATGCTGTGAGGCGCAGCAGGCACTTCTTAGAGTGCTTGCATTAGGTGCTGCTACTGCATGCGGCGCGGCCACAACTCCCCGGCGTTCACGTGGCCGGGCCGCAGCGGATGTTCCTGTGTGTTTCTTACTATGACGATGGCTGAACTATATTTGGGCCTTTCGATTCAAGCTGTCAACGTCGAGATTGTGTCACTGTCAATTCAGATCTGACATGTGCTGAATGATACTGTCTGGAGCAGTCACCCTGTTTTGTACTCTGAGACAGTGGGCCTATTTTGGAGACATAGGTAGCTGTATGAACTCGAGTTCTAGATTGGGTGCCTAGCAGCTTGAGACCTGGAATTTAGTCGACAAGACAAGTCAAGGAATAGATATGTGTGGACCAGGCCCAGCACTTGAGTATTATCATTCACCACGCATTACAAGATGGAGGGAATCTGCAGCACACCCAACATAAACACTTAAGTTGCTTACTATATGATAAGCTGTACAGTACTGAGATGAGAACAACCCAGTGTACAGTACTGAGATGAGAACAGCCCAGCACACAGATAGCCCTCGAAGTTACTCTGCATATATTTCCACGAATCCCTAGCAATCTCAGGCTCAGTTTGTCTCCACATCCGGCTTCTTACTTGGGGTGCCGCCGGAGCACCGGGGAAATGGCCTTCGGACCTCACTGATGGTCATCTGCCTGAAGCGAGGCTCAATCTGGTCATTGGAACTGACATGCTCGTAGTGACTCAATAGGCAGGCACTCGCCACTCCCAGCGGTCCTCTCCGCAGAGCATCAAGTTCCCCTGCCGTAACAATGCAGTTCATGGTGAAGTCTGTAGGAACGGCCTGGGCGGCCTCCGGTCGCAGTGTCTTCGTTGTCGCTCGCGTCTCCGTATTCCATGTCTTGGTCTTTTGCAGCTCGATAGGCGGTGGTTGCGATGCCTCGTCTCAGCGGGCCAGGGATCGCGCCACTGTTCGGGAAGAGGGGGCGTGATGTCGGTGCATTGCAGCGACAGCTGCCCGTTCGGATAATGAAACTGAGTTTGACCAAGTTGTTAGTCAAGGGAATGAAGCACCGCTAGTTGTGGGAGTTGGATATGTGAACTTATTACGGAAAGCCACGGGCCGTTGGTGTGGTTGAGACGATCACGACGATCGAGCTTTGGCGCAGCATTGTTCGGCGACTCGTCAGTCCCGTTTTGAGGGACCTGAACATTTGCGAGGGTGCCATGGAGAATGATGCCGAGGGCTGGGAGGTACTGAAGCTTCATGATGGCCTAGAACTGTAACGGGGTAACGCTGTAACGGGAAGCTTCTAAAGTTCACTGTGAGGCTCTCGAAAGCAACGCAGAGGTTGGGAGCGCTTTTCCTGGATAATCACAGGTGAGGCAGAGGCAGCTCGGAGGAGGAATACAGGCTAAGCACTTCGAAGGACACATGCTACTTCTAGCCAGACCTGAGCTTTGAATTATTGGAGCAACCGCGAGGCTCGAACTTAAGCTATGAGTGGTGGCCCTCCTTGCTAGCCGCTGCTCCAAATCAGCTGATGACAGGTCCGTCATCCCGTATTTCGAATGGCCTAAGTACACCTCAGGAGGGCGGTGGAAATATAGCTTGATGTGTCGAGTTAGGAAGAAACAGATGGGTGCGAATGTATTGCGAGCGAGTTGATATTTCGCCCTTGTTGGGTGGGCTAGACCTGGGGGTAGTCACAGACTCGCCTCAAGATGTTAGATCTAGGCACACGGAGTCTCCTGAGGTCTGGGCATGTCACAGTTAAACTCATCGCAGTAAATGGATAATAATAAAAAGCCATGTGTTGGATTACCTGTTGATAGATGACCTGGTGTATGAAACGCACGCAGTATAGAGAAAACGACTTACATTGCCCAATCTGGGGTTTGGGTGTCGACGTCCATCCAGTCGGCCACGTTGTTCGCTTCGTACGTACTGCGGCCATCGTCTAGCGGTGCCATTCCCTGGTCCTTGACCAGACCATCATCTCCATCCTCTTCGTCCATACCCATATCAGATGCCCACGACGGACTGTAAGGCGGGTTAGTATGGTCACAGGAGGGAGTATTCACCTCATTCCTGTCATGCTCCTCCTCCTCGCGGCCTTCCATGGGATCAAACGGCACCACGAACGAAAATAGATGCGCTTCTTCCAGGTGCTTCGCGAGCTGCAACTTACCGGTGAAGTTCGGCGAGAACTCCGCGCACAAATGGCACACAAATCTGCCACTTGGCAGCTTGTTCTTGGGCCCGATCCAATGCGACATCTGGACATGGCGCATCATGGCTGTCTTCAGGGAGGCTCCCTTCCAGGCGAGATCGCACGACTCCAGAGGGCATTTGAACGGATGCACAGCGGCCCACTGCGCCGGGGTCTGCCGCATGAAGTTCGACCGCAGATGCACGATGCCATGCTCGGCGCGCAGGTGCTCGGGATGGACTGCGAGGGGTGCGGAAAAGGCACATTCGTCGACAAGACATGACCATGGGGCGGGTTTGGATGTCTGCCTTTGGGCGCCGGCTTTGACTGCTTCACGCTGGCCGTTCTGGAGAACTGACATCAGGGACTTGGTGGGTTGCGTTACTGCTGGCGGAGGAGGAGCGGGTGGGCTTCGGACAGGTTTACGGCTCACTACATATCCGTGTACAATTTGGTAAGTCTGGCCAGAAGGCAGGACGTAGTATCGCTCGGTACTGATATCCTTTGGAGGCATAACCTCGTCGGAGTCCAGGGCAAGGTCGCAGGCTTTCTCGTAGAATGGAACAGAGCGTTGGACCTGATAGCGTGGATCTGGATGCAGCGTTGCAGCCATGAGCGTGGGCGCGGCCGAGGCCATAGGAAGTCCATTTGAAGTTCGGCTGAAGCAGCTGAAGCACAAGCTGAAGCCGCCAATCGGGGAGCTGCAATATGTGCAGCTGTATGGGTCTGATGGGTTGCAAGTGCTTGCCATGGCGACCTACAGGTTTTACAAAATGGGAGTAAAGACAGTGAAATGGTGACTTACCTCAACAATTTATTTTTAAGTTCGGAGCAACCGTCAGGCTTCCAAGTGAACAATACTCGATTTAGATCTTGACGGTCTTAATGGTTCTAAAGATGCGATCGCGTTTGTGTATGTGGACGAGGCTTGTACCTAAGTAGGTATGGATACCAAGTCTCATGAGCGTTTCTTGATAGTAAGGACGAGTGCTTATATACAGAGTACACTGCCCGGAATTCAAGACTACCTCACGTACAAAGGTATTGTCTCGGAATTGAGAGCTTAAAGAGTGCACAAACAGAGCCATTGTATTTCGATTTGCACTTCTGCTCACCAGGTCTCTTGACATGAGCCACAAAGAATCTTGTCCATCTGTACATGCATATCTAGGTACATGTCACTTCGAGACTATGCCGCATTGTAACCACATGCTCAAGACAAGTTCAATGTCCAAAAATGGGAAATGGTGAGCTACGGAGATGACTGATTTTGGGAAAGATCCAAATTGCATGCCAACATTAGTGGAGACGCCACTTTCTTGCCAGGTGCTGGGAAGTGTTTAGTTACATAGGCAAGTTCTTGAAGCCTAGTGCAGGCAGGTCATAGCGGACAAGAAGACAAAGACTTCGAGGAAGGAAGATGCAGAGAGGAACATAAACTACTAGTACCGACAGCAATGTATAGAGCAATAGCCTCTGAGGACAAAATAATTACATAGGATCATATAGCAACGAAAACATATACCGAACTAAACCCATACAACTAAACCCAAATAAATGACCATGCACACTTGGGCAACATAATATCCATACGCACCTTGGCAGATACCCACAACACAATACCCTTAAGTAACCTGTAGACACAGGACAATACAGACAATAACACCTATATCAGATCCAACCGCCTGGGTATGGAATGATATGCACCGGACAATACAATTAGAATGACACAGATTCAAACATCAAGTTTAGTTGCCAGCAACTCAATCCTCTGGCCACTTTCCATCCATTAACCACATCCTAAGTACAGAGTATGCATTCATCTTTCCATACTATTGACGCAAGGCATATATGGAACACTAAATACAGGAATAAGGTGACAAGTACAGGACGATACTTAGGATACTACAGATGAGCCCACACAAATTCAATCTCTCTCTTAAGTTCTCAAGAGCAATCCAATAAGTACTTTGTCCTCATTCAACACATGAGCAACGTGAGGTCCTGCTCATCATCTTCTCCTATTGCCAATGCCAATTCTTTAAGCACCAACTATGCTGCCTTCAATGACTTCCTCCTAATCATTTTCTCATAGTGCCAATGCATATCCCTCGAGTATCAACTGTGCACATATAGTGACAAGAACACACAAAGGACGAGCATGGGATATGTCTAGGCCAACATACATAGGATGAAATGGATGTGTTACAGACACGATGACATAGATCTAGAACCCACTAAGTTAGTTGTCAGGAGCAACCCAATGCCTTGATCTCTTCTCAATTTTCAACAAGCTCCTTCCCATCATCTTCTACTATCTAATTACCAAGTCCCTTGAACATCACATATTGCTAAGTATCATAGACAGATACAGCAACACACAAAGGACGATTTACGCACGCCAATATACACAGGATGAAATACATAGAACGATACACAGACACAATGAAATAGACACAGACTCCATTTTTTGTTGTTGGCGAGAGGAACCCAATTCCCTGGCCCAGTCTCATTTTTGAACACAACCTCCTGGTCATTCATTTTCTTACACCATTCACGCAAGTCCCCGTTCGTCAACCGTGCACAATCGACCATCCTACCGACATGATCGCTCTGCTCCGTGAGTTTTTAACACCGGCGTTCCAGAGTCCCTCATCAGTGCTTAGCAGTGCTTATCCACAATCTCCTGCTCATCGACTTTCTCTTATCCTTGACGCAAGTCCTCTGATCATCAACCGTGCTCAATCAACCATCTCGCCATCACGATCCCTGTACTTGGTGTATGTTCATAAAAGCAGAAATCCGGAACTTCTGACCGGTGCTCAGCAATGCACGGATTATTAAACCAATATCAACCACATCACGATGGAGATTGACGGCAAGGCCACCGCTGACAAGGCCCACACCAAGGACACTGCGATCCAGGCGCGGCATGACATTGAAGATGACGCACCCGTTCAGGAGGGCTCCCGTCCAACTCTTCGTGCAACCAGCAAGAAGAAGTTGACCCCCAATGACCCGGAGTATCGTGCATATATGGATGTCCTGTCCTCTGACGACGAGGAGGACGAGAGGATTGCGGCTGGCGGGAAGAGCGACTGTGAACTCTACTGGGAGTCAATGCGGCCCAAGGCACGACCCTGGACACACGAGCAAAAGATACATCTATGCAGCCTGATGTCGGGCCTTCCATTGGGCGGCGAGGGCAGAAGGAAGGCTTTTCGCGAGGCAGACGCAGTGAGTTTGGCGGGGGCCCAGATACATGGAGCTCCACACTGACATGAGCCAGATATTTGGCCGTGAATCCCGTGACATCGAGAGGAGGCTTAGAAAAAATCCGGACAGCCCCTACTACAAGATCCTCTGTCCGCCCTTCGCTGCCAATCACGACAAAGATGCCACCAAGGACGACGGCAAGGACGGCGGCAAGGACGGCGGCAAGGACGACGTTGGCGATAGCACCGAGGCCGACGCTGAGGGTCACAATGCTAGAGGTGATGGCAAGCGCAGAGTACGTTTCTCCAAGGCTCCGAGCAAGAGCCTGGACGAGGACTAAGTGCACGAGCACTCTCTCCTTGTGATGTTGAGAAGCTTGGAGGCGTGTCGTCAAATGTGAGGCTCTCCTAGGGTTAGGGCTGCAGGGGCACCCCAGCTTTCCCCGCGTCCCGGACCCGCTCACCGCCATCGAAATTTCAACTGCCTTTCATCACGCGCCACGCTCGCGACAAACCACTTCTGCTTCTACTCTCAACAACTCAGCAAACACACCACAAGCCTACAGATCCTTCTCTGCATCTCAACTAGGATAAGTTTTTGACTTAGTTTCCTCTCAACCACAACTCGCCATTTGCTTACCCACCTTGTGCCTGCCTGCCCTTTCGTTAAGATGGCCATTTCCAAGAAGCTGAAGGTAGGTGTCTAGGGGGCCATTCACTGACTCCACCTTCTCCTGTCTGGCTGGGTGATATGCACCCAAATCTAACATGTGCCAGATCCAACGCGAGCACAAGAAGGCTGAGGCCGCCGGCACCCGTGCTCCCATCAAGGCCAACGGTCTTCCTGTCAAGGCACCCAAGGAGATGGTGACTGTGAGTGCCTCACGTCCGCGTGCCCTCGCCCATGTTCCTCCCGGGCCACAAGAGCGAGGGGCTACAAGAGCGAGAAAATGCTGACGGAAAATGACAGTGTGCCAACTGCAAGAAGGAGCTTGTCAAGGCCTTTGTCGCCCAGCTGGAGGCGCACGCAGAAACCCACAAGGGTTGGGATAAGCAGAAGTGCTGGCCCACCGTCTTCACGTCATGATCTGACTCCAGGCTTGACCTTTTGCACGTGCCACTAGGGTTGCTAGGGAGCTTACGAGATGCAACACATGGATCTGCTGGGAGTTGGAGCAATATGGTGAGAGAAGAGTTCTCTGATACCCCTTTGGGCCGAAGCGGCCTGTTATGGAGCTTCTCAGTTTGCGTGCCGGTACTTTCATAGATTTCCCCCTTTGTTTCGTCGTTACTTCAATGGAGACACTGCCGCTTTCGTGCCTCTACCATGCCTCTCTGATCATTCCAGGTACAGTACTGACCAACGGCGACAGGGCTTGTTTTCTCTCTGATGACATGGTCGTACGCAGGGGTTCTGAGAATGAACTCGTTGGCCGACATCAGGATTCAGGTCATCTGTGATTTGAGCAGGGGTCTGCAGCCAGCCATTCACCATGTGCTGGCCACTTCCTTTCTGCACCGGGCTTCTTCCTGCATAGAGACACTGTCCGTGTGCCCCATCAAGATATACCACTAACATATTGAATACTGGCAAGTGCCCCATCCCTCCCACACTGACCTGAAGATTGTGGAGATACGGGCCCTGATCACCCACCAATCCCAAATACAGCACCATCCCTGGCAGAGGTAAATACCGTTCGTAAAAAGGAGATACACCTGAGTACACTATCTCTAACTCCAGCTATCCCCCTCCACCTTCTCGTCTCATTTGGACACTTAAATCCCATCGTAGACGCACAAATGTCAGGTTGGTCGTGGAGGTCGAGACGCACCATCGGCCATGCATACGCATCTATCTTCTGGGCCAAGAGGCCGTACGAGCTGCTGGCGATGACGTACAGCCGTGTCCTTCATGCAAAACGAGACGCAGGGAGGGAGATCGCGGTTGTCTCTCTGCCGAACGAAGCCGAGGATCAGGACGACGACTTGCCGATTCATCAAGCGGTAGACGCCACGGACCGGCTGGTGGATGATTCACTGGCTGGTGGATGATGCGTGCCCTGGATTCTCCGAAATCTGGAAGGTGGCAATCGCAGGTTGTTTGGCACGGCCCACCGCCGACCAGTGACCTCAACGCAGTCAGTCACGGAACAGAGACGCCCTGGGCTCTAGTACTCTTCCTCATGAGGGGAGAAATGCAGCTATAATTCCAGCCCCTGGGATCCTGTCCCGGGGGTATACGTCTTGTTAGACCAGGCTTGAAGACATATCCCCGGCGTCTACGATGTGCACTTTTACCGCTGCGCCGAAGCGCAGGTACTTTGATCGTTGCAGGGGATGGTGAGGGGATAGGAGACTGCTAGACTATGTTGTACGGTGGTGACAACGTGATGCAATGGGCTGAAATGGCGGGCTGTCACCTGGGCACTTCAGCGTCATCTTCCAGCTCCTCTTCGGCTGCCTTAATTCAGGACGTAATAGATCTAGATCCTCAGATCTAAACAGGTCTCGCAATAGTGACAGAGTTGATTCATCCGGATACAGTATTATATATCAAGAATTTACGCCATGTAGAACTGCGCCTGTCATCTGCTGATACCCCGCAAAAACTTGTCCAAGTTCGCGTACCTAGGTATGCTCAGCAACATACTCCAAACCTTGAGTGGCAAGAGCTGGTGAATCCATATCGAAGACCCCTCCAGTACAGATCAATACAGGCTTGGATAGCTGATCGGCAAGTATAATCTACTTTGACAGGTCTGTTCCACAGTGGCTGAGTTTCCAAGGTTGGCTTGGGGTGTGACACCCTCTCCTCGTCGGATGCACAGCAGCCAGTGAATCGCTAGAAGCTCAGAGCTCACTAAATGAATGGCTCTAATTTTCATTTGCTGTATAGCGGGTATCAAAAGTCTCAATAGTTGACTTGTTCTCTATAAAGAATCATCTATGGTGGTATAATGGAGCCTGGCCAGGGAGGGAGACATTCTACACACCACACCCACCCATAGACAAGATGCAAAAATTGCTGGAGTGCACTGGGTGCATCAGCGAGCTATATATGCAAGCAGGCCTCGGGATCTGTCAGATATATTTTATACAGCCTTTAGTCATTGGTGAAGTCAGTCAACAGCACTGGTATCAGATGAGAGGCATGTGTCTCAGGCCGAATCGCCCTGCACCTCACACACTTAGACGAGGCTGCAGCTCAGCCTTGTGGACCTGAGCCTTTGCTCACAACCAAATGGGCATGTGTGTAGGCCATACACCGATTTTGACTTGAGAAATCCTGTGATTCATGAAGTAACCTGTTTTTGTGCCATGCCACAAACACCATTTGTCCGTCTATCTACCCATTCGTCCGGGTATACAACTGAAGACATTAGTGTTTCCCTGATGTCTCAGAAAGTCGCTGCCCATGCCTGTGGCTTTACTGCCTCCGAAGTTCTAACGTAGCTGATAATGAGCAGAGCACAGACACGCCTGTCGACGAAGCCACGGAAGCCGATGTCTAGCTACCTAGGTATGCTATAGCGAATAGCTAGAGTGGAAGGGCCATCATGCACGCATATACCTAGGTACCTACCTAGGTATGTGGACATGAAGTCAGCTAACCGCGCACGCCGAGTATCGAATCTTCTGTTCCATTCTTTCGTTTCCTGTATCAACACCAGCCGGCAGGCGTTGCTATCGCGCCACCACATCACAAGACACCCCTCCGCCTGTCACGAGTCACGCCGTCCAGTCCGTTCTCACTTGCACCACCGGACTCGGACACCGGGCCACAATCATCAGCGACGACGACGGCACCATATCTCGCCAAGCGTCCAAGCCGGTAATGAGTGGAGCTCAAGCAGCAACAAATCCAAACAGTGGTCATCCATCATGTTTTGACACTTTCTCATGGGCCCCCCCACGGCTTTGCCAGCCATCGCATCAGCCCACCCTCTGGCTTCTAGACCTTACCGATCCGCGGGAACAGACCTCGAAGCGAGGCCACGGGCATCGTGATGCGGTTACAACTCACAGTCCAAGAAAGCTTGGTCGTGGCACATGGCCCCTGTGCCCCTCAGGCTTTTCACCCCCACCGCCCCGCCAGCGACGGTTCTCGTGATGGGCGGAGTTTCTGGGTGGGATATCCCCAGACACTGTACAGAGAGTGAAAGTTCCCCACAGCTAGACCTTACTTAGCTCTTCCTTCCAAGCTGCCAGACATGGCGACGATCAGGCCCCCCAGGGCTGGCTCCATGCGCGACATAAATAAGCGACGGGAATTTTGTTCCCCTCTTCCCAAAAAAATTAATCTGAAATTCTCGCAGGGCTGGCTGGCGGAGCTGCCGTGTTGAGAGAAACAGAGCAAGTGGCCACATCAAGGCGCGGGGCATGTCGACGTCATTTTGCGTTGAGAAAGAAAGAGGGTTCAACCGCTCGCGGCTCGCGGGGCGGACGAACCCAAAAAAGGTCCCTGCATAATTCCAGCGGAGTGGAGCCTCGTCGAGGTGCCTTGTGCCTGTGCCTTGGCTCCAGCCTCGCCTCAAGACGGTCGTTGAAAGCAGCGAATAATTACTGGAAACGGTGGGAAACGAGAGCCCGGAAGCTGTCCGCCGGCCACAGGCTTCATCCTCGCTGGCCATCTACTGGTGGTGGTAGGCTAGCAGCACCGTTTTGGATGGCGCTTTGAACAGGAAATGCCGATGAGTTGCTATACTTAGCTGGGAACGGTGCTCCGTAGATCTGTGATCTATCAGATGATCCCATCCCACAGTTGTCGGGACTCGAGAACTTAGAAGCGGCGCCTTGGCCTGTTGTGGGCACGAGACACACACAGGCATCATCGACTTGAAACTGACCGAGCAAGAGCCGCAGTGAGATGCCGGGCCGACTTGCAAATCCTGAGAGCAGATGGCCATTGGGAAAGAGTGAATTTCTCTGGGTGCAGTTTCCGATCTGATCTGGTGGTGCCATGGAAAAAGATACATCCTCCCGGTGTTGCGGCTCCGACGCCTTCCTGCTACTAAACAATTAATACGTGACGGTCGATCAGGAACACCCGCAGACGTGCACAGTCACGGGCTACTTGATATTTGCGCGATGGACCAACAAATGCCGAGGCTATTGACACCTGCAAATATTAACGGTTACGGTCGAGACCGGCTCTGAGAAATACATCCAAGCCGGCCCGACTCTGTTCCTCGCAAGTACCAGACTAGAAAGTTAGCGGACATTGGCAGCGTGACAGATAGATCCCGTCGACCGACCACGTCTGTCCTGGTAGCCAGGCCGTTCAGAAACGGTCCCGCCCAGCAGCCGGCGACGACCCACCGAAGAATCTGCGGCGTTACTTCACCACTTGACATGCTAAGTTTTCAAATCACAAGCGCCAAACGGTTGCCAGCGTCCAGTAGCCCCACCGTAGAATACGCGAACTGCGGGGTGATGCCTCAACAACTTTCTGCTATGCGCTGCGCTCGCAATGTCTACTCCTCACGACAGACATCCCGCTCATCGGATGGCCCTACTCGATTAGGACAGCTTGTCCGTCTAGCCTGGATTAACTAAACACTCGATCAGAAGCAAAACATTAGTTAGTCGGAGGAAAGTGGCTTTGCATTGTCAGCTGAAGCCTGAGCGGCGCTTGTTGCGGATTCCTCGGATTTATTAGCCGCCAGCACCCAAACCGGCTCGTTTTGGGAACTTCGGCAGAGGGCTCGAGATCGGGCGGACCCTCTTCGAGCCACCGTGCTGTGTTGACAAATTATTATGAACATGGCGGAGTTGAGATAAATTCGATAAATTCTGTAGCTGGGATCTTCATTCCGACGTTGACAGCTCAGACATGTACCTCCTCTGTGAAAGCCATGTACCGGTCCCCATCCACGAAACTCGAAAACATTTTGCCAGACGGTCCTCGACTCGCCGTTCATCACGAGCACGCGCAGAAGCGTGTTCATCGCGGAAAAGTCCGAGAAGCGGCGCTGCCAAAGGCGGCAATCCGAGGCGTAGATGTCCTCATTCCCCAGAGAGAACAAAATTCCCCATGCCTTGGTCAAAGTGAATTTGGTGACCTGCGGACCCTTTCCCCACGGTTGGTTCATCAGGCGAGCTGGGGCCGGGGGGGGGGGCGGGGGGAAGTCCAGAAATCTGGGGTAAAAGGGTCGCGGATTTAACCATGATGACGTCGATGAAAGTTTCGAACTGTGGGCCTGTGATATTTGGAAAATGCACAGACGTTGCTTCTAACGCAGCTTTGACAGACGCGTGATGAACATCACCCTTGGCCGACATCATGTCGCACATTCCCGAGGTCTCAGCGCATCGCCATGTTCTCATGATGGAGGTGTTTCCATGCCAAAATGGAACGGCACTGCTCCTCTTCATGATTCAGACAACAGAGCGACGGTTTTGTGCCTGGCAGGCCACAACTCCCATCGGAAGCTCGAGGCAGATCCGGATCCGCATCACCAAAACTTCTGAGCACAGGACCCTGAATGCGACCTTCGCCAGGCCATGACTTGGAAGCTCGCCACCGTAGCTCGATAGTGACGCACAGCGTGCCCATAAGTTCCCAGCTGATAAGCCCGGGCGAACTTGATTTCAAGGTTGTGTTTCTTCGCCCATCACATCAAACGCCTGCCCGTTGCAACCACGCGGCGTGACTCGTCAACAAACGCATCCGAAGCAAGGTGCTGGCCGTGTGCGACATGTGGTTTTCTTCTTCTTCAAGAACCAAGATCTGGTGTGTGCGTTGCACTAGAAACCTTCTAGAAGTAAGTAAGTTTCGCCGAGCTGCACCCTAGGGGGCGCCGGAGGCACTTCCGGAGTGTAACCTTGGAAGATGCGGAGAGGTATCGTAGCAGTCTGGTGGGTGTGCTGGAAGTGAGTTTGCAGACTTTTCTTGGTCTTGGCCGAACGGCTTGGTGGTTGGCTTGGAGTGACCTGCGAGGACAGAGTGCTCTCGTGGAAATGCGTGTCCGTATTGTCTTAACGTCGACTCGCCATCTGCCGTTGATATTCGAGCGTGTACCTACAAGTCCCTGTGTCCTGACGGTTATGTACCATACCATATCATCGATTCCCCTGAGCCATGGTAATAATGTGACGGTCTATCTGAATACAATGGTTGGCGAGAACGGCAGACGAATGGTTGCCGTAAGGCAGAGCTGTCGAACATGATTGCCTGACAAGGCGCGCCAAGTGTGATGTTGCCCACACAGCGTACGAGGTCAGCACCCAATACGTACAATGCCGCCGTCCCTCTCACATCTTCCAAACGGGGGGCTCTGGCCAATCAATGAGTGGTTGGTGATGAAGCACTCGATGATGTGCCGCACCTCGTGTTGGGCGTTGGCTGTCAACCGTCCCGCCCCAACAGAAACAAACCGGCCCGGGATGGTCGATGGAGCTTGGAGCTTCGGAATGGGACTGACTGGCCATTGCTTGCCCTCGACATGCGAGCGAGTTCCTGTTCCAGAAGACGTAGATACCTATATTTATGCTTCCCGATATATGATAATACACATATATTGTCATTGTCGGAGGTACACCAACCAAACCATTGTCGGAGGTACACCAACCAAACCATGGTTCTGTACCCTCCCGTACCTTGCCGTCAGCCGCCATCCTCCCTGCTCCGGGCCCGCGCCGCATGACAACCCACAGCCGACAGACTGGTCTCGACCGCGGCCTTCTGACAACTCACAATACAGGAGCCGCTCCGGCCCCTTGGGACTGTCTCAGCGGCATGCCCCCGAGATTTGGATATGCTCGTCATCGCCCGTATCCGGGAGCGGGAATTGTGTGAAGCCTCAACAAATACGGTGGGAGCAGGGAAGGGAGGGGAGAGGGGGGTTCAACCCCGGTCCGTCCGAGCGGTCGGTCCGGCTCCGGTCAACTTTGGTTCACGGCGACAAGTGGGTCCCCGGTTTAGATGGAAGTCCCTGCCGAAATAGATATGTATTGTAGAGGTACTTGCAGCTGCCGAAAGACACATTTCTGGCATTTTCCCGGCGTGTTCTCCGGAGCACAGGTTCTACCGTATGTACTCGTTGTTGTTGCGAGCGAAGTACATACAGTACTCGTACCCAGCAACGGAAAATTTGGAAATACATAGTATAGTGCACCAAGGCGAGTACTTGTCCCCAAGTAGCAGGAGCCTTACTCAGACCACCCCCCCCCCCCCCACCATCACCACCACTTCGATCACGCTCCTGCAGGAGAAAGCGATTCCGAACAGCAAAGCCGCTCATGCTCTCCGAACCCCCTCCCCCCCCACCCTGCGCCTACTGCAGCCTGACATCGGTGATGCGTTTGCATTGGCGTGGGGAGCACCGGAAGTAGCATTCCCAAGCCAGCCACGACGAAAGGGAAAAAAGAAGAAGCTCATCAAATGTCGGTGAGCGGCGTTGCCGTGATTTTGAAGCTTCGATCCTGGGAGTGTGAGTGGCAGGATACTTACAGCTAGGCTGCATGCAACTTGGGTGATGAGGGAAAAAAAAAAAAAGTAAAAAAATCCCGGGTTACAATGACGGACAGCTGCTGCAGGGCTTATCGCAACACGACCCCTCCAAGGTGAGCTGGGAGCGGCTCAGCCAACAAATCTGGTAGAAGGGGGGTTCGGAGGGGCAGTCTGCAGAAGCCAAGGTGGTTGGTGACCTTGGTACAGGCACGAACGGTCGATGCAAAATGTCCAACAACGACAAACTTCCGAAGAAGCTGCATGGAAGAACGAAATTTTGCATTTGTACTGTTTGATTAATTCAACGAATTTATCGTTTATTTATTTGCACAACTGTCAAGTTCATCATCTCACCAGTCTTTGCTCAGCAGCGTCACTGCCAATTAGGTATAGCTATCACACGGCGGCACTTCCATATCAAGCTTCTGACTACATTCACATGCTGAGCAAGCCTTGCTACACCTGCAACGCTCTCGCCGGCGCCGTCCTCCTACCCACAACATCTGCATTTACACAGAAGTTCACATGCGCCGTACCCTCTCAATTACCTAGAAGTACCTATTCCGTTCTGTTCACCATGTTCCCCCGCTCACCAACCAAGGACCAAACGCGCATGACAGCTGCTTCCCCCCCCCCGTAGCTGCAGGTCCAGAAACGGTGCGAGTTGTCGTCAAACTACTGCACCACCAGTACTTTACTAGTAAGGTACATACATACATCCCCCTCCCCCTTCCCCCAACTAGGACAACCGCAGGAGAATCACGGCCAACACACATATCTCGAAACAAGCGGTGATAGACCGCTCCCAGCCCGGCACTCTGGGAGGCTGCAGCACCATCGCCCTTCTGCCGCACCTTCTCCTGCAGCCTGCCGGCCTTGACATCCAGCCAGCAGCGTTTTGCCCAGCATGCATGTTTCTTTCTTTTGGTCTCTTAGGGCTTTCTGCATGCAGCAGGGCAGATCGAGAAGAAGAAACGTCAATACTGCCTGCCTGCCTGCCTGCGTGCAAAGAAGGAAGGCAAGCAAAACGTCGTGCCCAGGATCCCAGAAGCACGGTTTGCTGTGTGAATTCCCATGCTTGCCATGCGGCTGGCTATGCTGCCATGCCAGCATGCAGGGCCATCTGTCCCACGAACCCCCGGATTTTCAGCGCGGCTACAGACAGGATGACCAACGCCCCCCAGAAATCCGGGGAAGCAAATATATCCAGCACTCGCACCTTGCTCGCTCGGCAGGGACACCGCTTCCCGTGGATCCGGGCCGCCACAGCTGCTGTGTACCTGACCTAGGTAGCTCACATGGCCGATTCAAAATAATCCAGGGTCCTAACCCACTGTGCATGAATGATGCTTACGAGTCATCGCAAACCCAGCAGAATCAGACTATCGCAGTCACCACCCCCAAGGTCCCTGTGCCACAAGCCACTACGTACCTTGCCAAAACAGCGGGATCACGAGACCATTCTTTCGCCTTCCCGTTGCGGTTCGCCAGGCTTGTCCCGCGGCTGGCCGCGTGGCTTTCGGTAAAGGGGAGAGGCAGAGAGGATGTTGGGCTGCGGGTATCGTGTGCGAGTGCAAGGGGCGCCCGGTGATCATTCGGATACACACACGGGGGAGAATTTGGGGCCATGTTGTGCTAGAACATGCCAATGATGTCGTAAATGCCACGCCGCCTTAGGGAGGAGGAGTTCAACGATAGAAAGCAGAGCCCCCCTGGCCGTTTCGGGATAATCACTTGATTTGTCCAAGACGAGCCGTGGGCAGCCGCAGCAAAGAGCATACCCCGTCACCCGCGCGCTCTCCGTCGCCGAATATAGACAGCCAACATAGTTGTGAATGGTGGGATCCTTCCCGGAATGATCGCCGTGGGGGAGACCAGCATCACTATTTTTTTTTCCCCCACGATGTAGCGAGCCGCCGCCTGCGCCGTCGAGACATACTCGCCATGCATTCCCCCCCCCCCCCCCCCCCAATTCCCCCGGGGGGGGGGAGGGGGGGGGGGGGGGGGGTTCCGCCGGGGGGGCCGGGGCGGGGGGGGGGCGGGGGTGTTAGGGGCGGAACAGG